>JAPKLY010000270.1:586573-624814 GCA_026898435.1 Prunella vulgaris
CTTGAATTCAGGATTCTTCAGACTCAGCCTTGTTACCCTTTTGGTAATTCCCTCAGTATCAGGACTTGGAACCTGTTTCCTATGCACTGATGCAGTCTCATCAAACACAACATGAGGTGTTTCCTCCACACAAAGGGTCCGACAGTTATACACCCTGAAAGCTTTACTGACTGAGGAGTATCCTAAGAAAACTCCCTCATCAGATTTGCTATCAAAGGCTTTCAGCTGGTCTTTCCCATTGATCAGGATGAAACACTTACACCCAAAAATATGGAAATAAGAGATGCGAGGTTTCCTCTTGTTCCAAGTTTCATAGGGTGTCTGAGCATGTTGTTTGTTCAGCATAGATCGGTTCTGAGTGTAGCAAGCAGTGTTGATTGCTTCAGCCCAGTACTTCTTGGGCAGTCCTGATTCAGCCAACATGGTCCTAGCAGCTTCCTTCAGGGTTCGATTCCTTCTTTCAGCTACCCCATTCTGCTGAGGGGTCCTGGCTGCAGAAGTCTCATGAGCTATACCATGGTTAGTACAAAAGTCAGTTATAATAGAGTTTATAAACTCGGTTCCTCGATTTGATCGAATCCTGACAATGCTCTGACCCTGTTCAGTACTCAATTGCTTGAGTAACTCTGGAAGCTTGACCTGTGTCTCCTTTTTGTTCAGCAAGAAAATAACCCAAGTGTACGAGTTCGACTGGAGCGAGTATGTGAGGACCCATGGGGCGAGCTTTCCCCTACCTCGGTGAGCTCCGATTCGAAAAGTCGCTGGCAGGTCTGACTTGAAGGCCAACGGGGTGGAGAGTATCATGAGTGAGTTCGCCCTTCCGGATATTCGGAGGCGGTTCCGCATCCCGCTGGACATTTTTATGTATCCTGCCGAGGAGAAAGAGCGGGCCGACCTCCCCCCTGTCGGGCTCACAGCCATGAATTATCACACCCTGAAGGCTGGGCTCACCCTTCCCCTCCACCCTATAATTGGGCAGTTTTTGGCGGACAGGGGCCTCGCCATTACCCAACTCACTCCGAACGCATGGAGTAATTTGTTGGCTGCCCTGACTGTCTTTGGGCTCGAGGGTTATGAAAACCGACTAAGCACGGCAGAGATTAGCGAGCTATTCAACGTGATCAGACAAGTGAGGGAGGGGAAGGGCTATTATTCTTTCCAAGCTCGATCGGGGGGTAAATTTTTAGGCGACCTCCCCAATAAAATTCGAGATTGGAAGGAGCAGTTCTTCTTCATCGGGGGGATTGGCGAGCTTCTGATGGTCGCAGAGGGCGCATTCCTACCCCCGAGTCCTACGGGGAGGCGAGCTGTAGGTGACGTACCTTAGTGTGTGTGCGTCGGATTAGATTACTGATCTAATCTATCTTTTTGCAGGTTTGAAGCGTCATAAGTCGAGCCGTGGGAAACCGGAAGTTTCGACTGGTTTTGAGTTCGTGCGGACGGTGTGTTGTCTGCGAGAGAAGAAAGATCGCGAAATCGTACACCTGTGCCAGCACCACTGCCGCAGGCTCGCCGGTCTCATTACTTCGCCACATCACCTCGCCGCTCAAGGTTTTGAATTTTTCCCAAGTTTCCTCAGATCGCTATCTCATGTGTTCGAGGTTGCCGAGCTTACTTGATTAATTGATGCAGGTGTAGGTAGAGTTGCCGAGCTCCCGCCTATCGAAGTTCCCGAAGCCTACCATTTTCTAGCTCGGCAGCTGAGGATGGGCAAACCTCGTCCAGGGAGGGAAGGTATCCCTTCGGGGGCGATCCTGGACGCCACCAAAAAGTTTGAGCTCGCCAAGGCTTCTGATAAGGCCGGGGGCTCGGGCTCGCAAAAGACCTCGGCGCCTCCCCAACCAAAAGAGAAGGTCGCCGCCACCAAGAAGGGGGCGGGCGAGGCTCGGACCCCGAACGGGGTACCCAACCCCCCCATCCGACGAGGCGAGCTCTCCACCGAGGGGATGGCTCGCGGGTGAGCGAGGAAGAGACCCGCCCTGCCAAACGGGTTAGGGCTGAGGGTGGCTCTGGATCAACCCCCGCGGGGTCAGGGCGAGCTCTAGCGGTTCAATCTTCTCAGGCGCCCCCAACTCCTCAGAGTGCGCCCTCGCCGCCTCCCTATGGGGTCCCTATTCGGGATGACACCCTGCTCGGGCACAACCCCGATAGGTTCGGGTAAGTGGGCGACCTCTTTTGAAGTTGGGAGCCTTAGCGGTTTCTATAATTCTTGCTAACTGGTTTTAAGTGTGTGCAGGTATACCCCTGCCGAGTTCCCGCAACGACCCAGCTCTCTCCATACCGCCGAGCGATCCAAAGCCTTGAGCTCGTCGAGAGACCTTCCCGAGGGGGCGGCTCGCCGAGTTTTTACTGAGGCTCCCAAGTACCTCTCCGCTTCAGAGCTCGGCATGATCGAGAAGCAGAAGCCCGCCGACAAGGCGAAGTTGGCGATACATTACGCCAGTGCGGCGATGGCGGCGGCCCAGCTCATTGCCGATGACATTACTGCTGCCGACAGAGCTCGCAGCGACATGAAAAGGGCGCTGACAAAGGTGGGCGATGAGCGGAAGAAAGCCCTCGAGGAGCTCGCCAGGATGGAGGCTAAAGCGAAGGCCTCGTTAGAGGCGGAGCGGCTCGCCATAAGGAGGGCTGAAAAACTCCAAGCCGACCTCCACAAAGAAAGGGCCGAGCTCGAAGAAGCTCGCCGAGCACTTGCTGATCGGGACAAGGAGCTCGACCTGACCCGAGTTGAGGTGGGGATCCTCCGGGATCAGAGCCGGGAGAATTCCGAGGAGTGCCGGAGGCTGAGAGAAGAGGTCACCGCTAAAGCTTTGGAGGTTGCCGAGCTCAAGAGCCAATCTGACACCGCAATCAAGCCTGAGGCACTTGAGCTCGCCGAGATGGTCGCTACTGATAAGGGCTTCGTGCTCTGCTTTGCTGAGGTTATCCGCTCCTTCCAATGGGCGCGGATTAATAACGACAGCGAGTGGGAAGCCCTCGTCGGCGAGTTTGAGGATTGCCTGGAAAAGTCCTCGATTCCCCCTGGCACGGAACTAAATATTGGAGACCTCGCGGGCTATGGGATCAATCTCGATGCTGCTCGTCTGAAATTCAACATTATCTAGACGAAGCAGGTCTTGACTGCCGACCTCGCCCAAGAGACTGAAGGTGCCGAGGGGGAAACTGGAGGTGAGGTCCCGCCGACCATGGAGCAGATGCAGGAGGTCTGCGGGGATGCGATGGTAAACATCAGCGAGCTCGACACAAGCGGATTCTCCGGGAATATTACTCCTGATGCCGAGCTTGCCATGCCAATTGGCCAGGTCGCCCCTACTCCAGAGGTCGCCGACCCCAAACCATAGGCCTTTACTATTGCTTTCTCAGATTAGCTTTTATTTTCCAAGTTTCGATAGGTCACCGGGTTGTGGAGCTCGCCCAGAAGGAGCTCCATTTTTGTAGCATTTGACTTTTGCCTCTAGTAGATCTAACTCGCCGGGCACTTGCAGCTCGCCCAGAAGGAGCTTTTTGTAATTCAAAGATGGCCAGCTGGTCGGCCTTTGTGGCCAGCACTACTACTCATACTTAGGATTTTTTCAAGTATATTTTTGGCTTGAAAATCTCTTAAGTATCCTTTTGAATATAAGTCGAGCATTTTTTTTCCAACTCTTTTTTATTTATGTTCTTGCGCTTTTACGTTATAATTTCTTAGAATAGCTCGTTCTTGTTTATTTTCCTGGTACATAATTGTTCGTCTTATTCTACTTTGAGAAGCGAATCGTTCGTTTTACGTCACTTACGACTATGAATTGTACCTCTGTTTTTAGAGTGCGTATTCTTCGTCTTATGCCACTTAGGGCAGCGAACTGCACTTCGATTGATTCACGTTGGGCCATTGGGTCTCATGAACCTTGCCTTAGACGTTTTAGTCTTTTTCGCGAATTTTTCTAACTTGTGGCAGTAAGTGCTTAGCAACCTTTTAAGAAGGGTACCTTCGCGACCTTGGGCACTTTGGCCTTTGCCTTCGAGCTATTTAATTACAACGCTTGGGACCTTGGTTCTTACGCACCGCGGGTTTTTTTTTTTTTTTTTTTTTTTTTTTTTTTTTTTAGCACATGGGCGAGCTGGGCCTGGTGTAGTGGGCGACCTGGCGCAGCTCGTCTGGTTGAAGAGCTGCACAGGTCTAAACACTTGGGAATTTTTCTGAATTTTCTGAATTTCTCTGACTTTTTATAGCTACATAATTTACATCGGTTGCCATCTACATTTTTTATGTCAACCTCTGACTAGTCTATTACAGAATTCTAGTCTATTGGTAGAACTTTCTTAGATGTGCCGAGCTCCAGGTGTATGACGAAGCTTTGCCTTCTGCGTCTTCTAGATCATAGGTACCGTTCGGCCAGGCTGCAGTGACCCGGAATGGTCCTTCCCAATTTGAACCAAATACACCTGGTGGGGCCATTAATTTCTTTTTCAACACCAGGTCGCCGACCTTGAACTTTCGGTCTCGGACCTGAGAGTTGTAATATTTTTCCGCTCTGCGCTTGTAGGTGGCGTTTTTCATTTCTGATGAAGCTCTGGTTTCTTCGATCAGATCTTTTTCTATTGCCAAGGCTTCGTCATTCTTTTCTTCATCATACCCCACCACCTTCCAAGTCTTGTTCTGGATCTCTACCGGGACCACGGCTTCAGTCCCGAAGGCTAGGGCAAACGGGGTCTCCCCGGTACTGGCCCTATAGGAAGTTCTGTAAGACCATAGGACCTCCGGGAGTTCGTCTGCCCAGCTTCCTTTCTTTTCCTCGAGGCGGAGCTTTAACGTGTGTTTCAAGATCTTGTTTACCGCCTCGACTTGGCCGTTCGACTGGGGGTGATATGGAGTTGAGTAGTGCTTCTTGATGTTCCATGAACTGCAGAAGTCCCTCAACTTCTGTCCGTCGAACTGCCTTCCATTATCAGTGATGACCGACTGCGGGAGTCCAAACCTGCAGATCAGGTTTTTCCAAATGAAGCCGATCATCCTTTCCTGGGTTATGGTTGTGAGAGCTTCGGCCTCAGCCCACTTAGTGTAGTAGTCCACTGCCACGACAGCGAACTTTACACCGCCTCTACCAGGTGGAAATGGGCCGATCAAGTCGATACCCCATTTCGCAAAAGGCCATGGGCTGAAAACCGACTTAAGCTGGTTGGTTGGGGAGTGGATGTTAGGTGCGAAAAGTTGGCACTTTCGGCACCTTCGAGCGAAGCTGATGGCATCTTTGCGAAGAGTGGGCCAGTAGTAGCCCTGTCTGATCGTTTTATATGCAAATGCATGCCCCCCAGTGTGACTCCCACAAATCCCTTCGTGAATTTCTTCTAACACTTCGGACCCCTGCTTCTTAGTTAGGCATTTGAGTAGGGGTAGAGAGAATTCAAGTTTATAGAGCTGGCCATCCAGCAGCGTATATCTGGCAGCTTGCTTTACTAACCGGCTAGCTTCCCAGGCGTCTACGAGGGTTGTTCCGTCTGCTAAGTATTTTCGGATTGGGGTGCACCAATCTTCACTATCCTCCTGCCCCCCACTCGAGGTTTGATTTACTTTGTAGTCGAACATCGAGGGGTTTTTCAGTGTGGTGATTACAACCTCCGTGAACTCAGCTTCACCGTTGCTGGTAGCTAGCCGGGCTAGGGCGTCTGCTTGTGTATTTTCTAGCCGCGGTATCTGGTTGATGTAAACTTGTGTAAACATCGAAATCAGGTGCGCGGCTATCTTCTGGTAGGTCATCATTTGCTGGTCTTTTGCCTCAAATTCCCCCCGGACTTGGGATATTATTAGCTGGGAATCTCCGAAAACTTGAAGATTGGTTGCCCCCATAGCTAATGATAGCCTAAGTCCTGCTATTAATGCTTCATATTCCGCCTCGTTGTTGGTTGCTCGAAAGTCGAACCGAATTGCGGAGGTGAAGACTTGTCTGTCGGGGCTGATCAGGACCACGCCGACGCCTGCTGCTATGCTAGTTGATGATCTATCCACGTAGAGATGCCACGGAGCTATACGCCCCCTCGTCGGATCTTGTGGGAAAGTTAGCTCGACGATGAAATCGGTGAGTGCTTGTCCCTTGATCGCAGTTCGGGGTGCGTAGGTTATACCGTATTGGCTGATCTCTGGGCGCTGTAGTATCTGACGTAGTGGGAACGTCGTCAGTACCTCTACAGGGTGGTCAAAGAAGTAGGGCCTTAATTTTCTAACACTCATCACCAGTGCATAAGCCAGCTTCTCTGTTGGGGTGTACCTCAACTCAACCTCGTGTAGGACTTGGCTAACATAGTACACTGGTAGGTGTGTTTTGGCCTCCTCTCGGACCAGGACGGAGCTAATGGCTACCTCCGACGCAGCTAGGTAGAGATACAGTTTCTCCCCAGGTATTGGCTTTGACAGGACCTGCGTATCTGCCAGGTATGTCTTGATGTCTTCGAAAGCTCGTTGGCATTCACTTGTCCAGACGAAATGACTCTTGAGGTGGAGCTTGTTGGCTTTGGCCGCCTCTTTGTACCTCCGTGTGCTTGCCTTAATTGCCTCAAAAAATGGGCGATTTCGGTCGCCTGACCTGGAGATGAATCTGTTCAGGGCCGCCATGCACCCAGTCAGCCTTTGAATTTTTTGGACGGAATCGGGTATACCCATCTCGATTATGCATTGGACCTGTGTTGGGTTGACCTCAATTCCCCGCTGGCTAACTAGGTGCCCCAGGAACTTCCCAGAGTGTACGCCGAAGCTGGTCTTTTTGGGGTTCAACTTCATGTTGTAGTGGCGCAGTATGTCGAAGGTCTGTTTCATGTGGTCCAGGTGGTCCTCCTTTCTCAAACTCTTGACAACTATGTCGTCCACGTACACCTCCATGGATTCGCCAATGTGTTGGTCAAACATTTTGTTCACCAATCTTTGGTAGGTAGCTTCGGCGTTGATGAGTCCGAACGGCATCCTCTCCCAGCAATACATGTTCTTGTTGGTATAGAACGCCGTGTGTTCCTGGTCATCTGGGTGTAGAGCTATTTGGTGATAGCCCGCGAAAGCATCCATGAATGTCATCATTTCATGGCCTGCAGTGCTGTCCACCAGCTGGTCAATGTGAGGTAGTGGGAAGTTGTCCTTCGGGCATGCTTTGTTCAGGTCCGTGAAGTCAATGCAGAGTCGCCATGTCCCGTTGTGTTTCTTCACCAGGACGGGGTTCGCGACCCACTGCGGACACAAAGCCTCCTTGATGAGCTTATTGTCTAACAACTTCTCCACCTCAACTGTTAGAGCCGCGTACTTGTCTGGTCCATATTTTCTTCGCTTTTGGCGTACGGGTCTCTTCGTCGGATCTATGTTAAGCCTGTGGCAAGCATGTTCCAACGGGATCCCCGTCATATCTTCGTGGGACCAGGCAAATATGTCCAGGTTGGACATTAAGAACAGCTCCATCCTCGACCGGTACGGTTCAGGTAACTCAGAACCGATGAAAAGTTCTAAATCCCTTTCCGGGTCTACCGGGAGTGCCGTCAACTCCTCCATGGGGGTTGCTTTTCTCTTCTGACATTTCCACCTCGGGTCGTTGATGAGCTCGTCCCACTCCCCATGTGACATATGCGCAGGCTCGTGGCCTAAGCGCGGTTCGAGGTCATCGGGTTGGCTTTCAGCTCGGGCGGGCTCGTCAGCTGTGAGCACCTCCGGTGGTTTGTCAATTCGGAATGGTGTGGTGACTTGGGGAGCTGGGTCAACGTCCATTGGTGTTGGTTCTTGACCTCCCGCGGGTCCCCCACCTTGGGCCTCATCGGCTACCTCCATGGGAGTAGGCTGCTGCTCCTGCGCAGGTACTGACCCCTGCGTAGGTCTCAACACTTGGGTTTCTTCCAAGTCCTCCATTGGTGTCGGTTGTGCGCCTTGTACAGGTCCGGTGCCTTGGTTGATTTTTGACAAATCGCCTACCTCCATCATCTTAGTCTCGACCGAGATGACGTCTAGGATATTTGGCTCATCTGCAGGAATCTGTGCTTCCTCTTCAAGGACTTGGACTCGTGTCACCGCTTTTTTGACCTGACCGTCTTTCATTTGGAGTAAACACTCTCTGGCCTTTTTCTGGTCACCTTTTATAGTTCCGGCACCCTTTGGAGTTGGGAATTTTAAACAGTAGTAGTAGGTCGAACACGCCACTTTGAATTCATTAATAAACGGGCGGCCAAGGAACCCGTTGTAGGAGGACTGCTGGTCGACAACTAGGAAATCTATGAGCCTAGTCAGTCTCCTTTCGGGGTCCTCAGCCGATACAAGCTGGACGCTCAACCTAACACTTCCTAGGGGGACGGTTACAGCTTCTCCGAACCCCACTATCCTAGCATTGCTAGGTTCCAGATACGACTCAAAATCACCTAAGGCATCCAAGGTGGATTTGAAGAGAATGTTGGTGAATGCGCCGGTGTCCACAAGTAGCCTGTGAACTCGGACGTTCATGATGTTGGCGGTTATCACCAACGAGTCGTTGTGGGGCATCAGTACCCCTTCCAGGTCCGCTGAAGAAAAAGTCAGCTCGTCAGCAAGCTATGAGGTGGACCTGGGGCCGGAGCTGCCTTCCTGGATTTGGTTTATGGCCCGGATTTCAGCCTTCCTCTTTCTTCTGGAGATGGAGGATCCCCCATCCTGGAGACCTCCGGCGGCTCCGATCTCTTCCTCGAGAACTAAGAGTTCCCGGGTAGGGTCCATGTTTTGCTGAGGTTGAGGAGGTGCCCTCCGTCTGTTATGGGGACCGGGTTGGTCTGCTTCCTCCTCTTCGTCGTCGGAGGTAGCCCTCCTCTCGAACCTCGGTCTCTTAGCTGGGGCCTTCTTCACGAACTCGGCCAATTTCCCCTCCTCGTAAAATTTCCAGAGTTGTTTGAGGAAGTCTCGGCATTCGCTGGTGAAGTGGCCGATGGCCTGATGGTAGGCACAGAATTTGTTGGGATTGAGCTTCGTACGGTCCTGGCGGATCCGCCTCGGCTCTTCCAGCATGGCCTTGCCTTTGACGGCAGTGAAGACGTGGTCAACAGAGACAGTGAGGACCTGGTTGAGCTTTTCTTTGAGCTCGTCTCCCTCGCCAAAGGCCTTTAGGTTCCGGGGAGCTTTGTAGGCGCCCCCAGACTTCTTGCCGTAGGACCTCTTCTCTTCGTGGGCACCAACTTCTTTCAGTAGTGCCTCCTGCATAGCCGCAAACACCCCCGCCTTGTGGCGGAATTCACTGTAAGTGTTTGGACATGCAAGGTGCATTTCCTTCCAGAGATCGGTGCCTCTCTTGAGCCCGGCCATCGCTGCGACGACCTTGGTGTCCTCACTTACGGGCTCGCCTTCCAGCAGGATCTTGTCGAACCTTTCCAGGTACTGCTGGTCGGTTTCATTCTTGCCTTGATGGATGTTGGCGAGTCGGTGCTTCTGGGTAAGGTAAGATCCGAACCCAGAGAAGTGGGCCAGGAACTCCCGCGAGAGTTGGCCAAATGAGCAGATTGACCCCGGGGCGAGTGAAGAGAACCAGCGGTGAGCTCGGTCCCCTAGGGTCAGCGGGAAGTTCCGGCACTGGGTGGAGTCGGTGGCACCAACCGAAATCATGAAATCCGCATACTTGGCCAGGTGGACCTTCGGGTCGGATTCGCCCTCATACGCGGACATCACCGGGAATTGGATTTTCTTCTGGACCGGTGCGAGGAGGATGGCGGGTGCCAATGGGGAGGTGGGGAGAGTCGTGGCGTCAGGTCCGCCAGACTTGGCTGCTACCTGTGCTTGTAGCATTTCAACGGCCTTTTTCAGTGAGGCCAACTCGTCATCTCGGGTCACCTCCGGCGGAGGATGCTCAAAGGTCGTGCGTCTCGCGGACGCACGTCCCCGAGGTACCTCACTCTGGGGTGACCTCTCAGTGGCGGGCTGGAATTGACGTCCGCCCTGTGGGCCTAGCCGGTCAGTGGCGGGCCTCCTCAGCCTTTCGTGGGCTGATCTGCGGGGCTGCTGGTCGGAGTCCCCCTGGGATGCAGCTGGGGCTGCCGTCCACTCATTCTCCTCGTATCTTGGGCCCAGGCGGCCTTGGAGGACATCTCTCCTCTGTGATTGGTGGGTGCCAGATGCCCCGGTGTAAGCTGATTCCCTTCCGGTGTAGGGAGCGGGACCCTCTTCCACCATTCTGGCTTTGCCGGTCCTCTCCCTGCACCGGCGAGCTTGTGCCGAGCTCGCCTCTTGCTCGGTGGGGAGTACACTGTAGTCCCCTCTGGTCTGGGTGCCCTAAGTGGGCCTGGTCTGCTCCCGGGCATCGGCGGCTGGAGCTCGCCTGGGTACCAGGGCGAGCTCGTCCTGCTGTCGCTGCTGCAACCTTTGTAAGGTGGCGATGGTGCGTTGGAGCTCGTCAGGGTTGCTGGCCAGGTCCCTCAGGGCGGGAGCTAAGTCCTCCTGGGTCACCGCAACTCGCGGAGGTCGCGGAGCTGCAATACCCTTCTGGGGAGGTGGTTGTGATGTCTCCACCACCTGGCGTGAGGTCTCCACCTCGGCCTGGTTTTGATCACCCTCTTTAGACCTTCCCGCAGCTGCGGAGGCCTGTCCCTTGGCGGCTCGAGTGTTAGCCATTTTTGGGTTCCAGAGGGGGTAACTTGTTGCAGGTCACCGAGGTGGAGGGAGGTCGCCGGAATGGTGGAGGTCGCCGGTGTGATGGTCGTCCAGCTTAGGTGGAGTTGTGCGAATTTTCATCTAGCCTCGCGTGTTGACGAATTATCCGAAATTCGGTTTATTCATGTGCACGCGTGCATTTGAAAACTTGTTCCAGGTAGATTTTGCGAAATCCGATAATTTGGGTTTCTGTCCGGAGATCTGGGTTCTTCGTTCAGGGGATGAAGATGTGTGTGTATCTTCAAGTGTTCTTGAGTTTTGTCAAGAACACCTTCAAATCTTCAAATCTTCAACAAACCCTAATTTTTGTTCTTGAAGATTTCTTAATTTTCAGGTTCGAAAACCACACGCCGCACGCCCTCCTTCTAGCGCTAAATTGTGGATAGAATTTATTAACGGTGTTTGTTTATGTGGCTTTATAACACATTAATCCTATCAAACAATAATCTTTGAATTAATGTTCTTGGGGAGGGAGAAGTAGAGAGTCTAGAGAGAGAAATATTACAAGGGTAGTAGTACTGATTATGAGAGCGTGTCCGAAATTCTCTGAATAGTACAATAGAGGTCTTATTTATAGGTGTGTGAGTGTGAGACGGCACCTTACGAGCCTAGATGGCCTCCGGTGTTGGCGAGGGTTCCTTACCCTCGCCTTAATCTCCCCACACCGCTTCCTATCTCATGCCTCGTCCTACCACAATACCTTAGACTAGATGGGCCTCATTAAAAACCACGCCGTAAACCACCCTTGTGGATAAACCGGACGGAGGGAAAAAGAGCGCACCACCGGGATCCTATAGACTAAGGGCGAGCTCATGGGCGAGCTCTTAGGCGAGTCGGGCGATCTCTAGGGCGAGCTCTATTGCCTTGCGTGGTCTGTGAGTGTTGCGTGATGATGAACTCTAGCGAGACCTCCATGATGGTATGGGGTGAGCCCTGGGCGAGCTCCAGCACTACAGAGGCGACCTCTTGATTCTTCGAATTACCTCGAGTGGCTCGCCCATCAACAGAGTCTTACTGACATTCTTTTTGTCTCTTGTCCCATAGCATAAATAACCTTTTGCTTTGGACTTACATGATTCAGGTGATCTGAACCACGGCCTGAGTCAGGACCTATGTGCATTCAGCACAGCCTGATAGGTTATTCAGCTCAGTATGTGTTACCTTTTCGCTTCGGACTTACAGGATTCAGGTGAACTGAACCAAGGTCTAAGTCAGGTCCTATGTGCATTCAGCACAGCCTGATAGGTGACACTTACTCTTCACTGACTGACTTCTGTCCTGAGTATGCTTAGTGTACTCAGTAGAAACATCAGCTAATGGTACTTCAGGATTGACTTCAGGATGAATCAGCAGGCTTCGATCTTCAGCTTCAGAACAGACAATCTTCAGCGAGACTGACTGACTCCTTCAGGATGGTTTACACTTCAGACTTCAGTAAATTGGGTCGACTCCAATATTCTTCAGTCTTCAGCATGGTCCTCCTGTACTGAATCTCTAACCTAACTATCCTGAACTATTTTATCCTGAACAACTATACTTAGGCAAATTCATCAGGGGTGTTGGGATCTAATCAAAACACTCAGATTGTCCCAACATCGCTCTTTCCCCTCATATATAAAACTTGCTACGTGGCTATAAAATCCATCGAGAAGCGGAGGAAGTGGAATTTGTGACACATCTCTTCCTTCTTTGGCACCTTCTAACTTTTCTCCTCCTTCTTCATCTTGTCCTCCTTCATCATCTTCTCCTCCTTCATCATCTTCCTCCTCATTCACTCACTCTTCCTCCTCATTCGCTCCCTCGTTCTCTTCATTCACACATTCTTCCAACTCTTGCGAAGAGACTATCAACTTCCCACGTATTATCCGGATGATGAGGGTCATCACTCTCTTCATACACTTGCGGTTCGGGTGTAGCCGAGCGTTTATGTTTTTGCCTTCTATAAGAGGCAGTTGATCGAGTCCTGACCTTTCCTATTAAAAAAAACAATTACAAGTAATTAACAAAACATGAAAATGTTCGAAAATAACTTATGAACAAATCCTAAATGTTGGAAAATAATGTTAAAAAATGTAATATATGTTTGACAATATCTGATGAACAAATCCTAAATGTTCGACCTTTAACTGATAAACAAATCAATTTTGTTCGACCAAAAAATTCGAACATATTTAATTTGTTCGAATTATATGTGTCGAACTTCATCAATTTTTTCAACCAAACACTGCCGAACAAATTTCTGTCGTCCGGAAAACCAGATTCAAACACTCCAAAACAAAAATCCATCAACAAACAACCCAATACACACATTACTTTGAACATTTAGACACAAAATTAACAAATTAAATCACTTACAACAATATATATGATAGATTTTAACAAACCCATTCAAAATAAAACCTGAAATTAAGAAATTAATGAATTTTTTAAACATACATTTATCCATGGCAGAGGTCACCTTCAAATACCCAGCGGCGCCCTTGCTCCGGCGCGACGTCAATCCACTTGCTCCGGCGAGGCGTCTCCTCCGGCGTGAATTTTGTGCGGGAAACAATTTTTGTTTGTGTGTTGTGTGTTTTTTTGTGTTTGTTTGTTTAATGAAAATGGGGGGTGGTGGTTAAGTAATTTATTTTGTTTTCAATTATAACTGATGTGAGTATCTTTAGAACAGTAAAGGGGGTGAACTGAAATATTAAAGTGGTGAAGTGAAATAGGTGATGAAAAACTCAAATATGGGTTGAATATCCGTGGCCAAGATCTAATCAAACAGGCCCATGTTTAAATAGTTGGGCCCAAGAATGTAACTAATACCAATTAATGCTAATTCTGTTGGTAGTATATACATTCTTCAATCTTATTAAGGTAAAAAAAGTCTCTACCCATCACTCTACCATTTAAAATATGAACAACAATTCTTAATTTACGGAAAAATCAAGTGAAATAGCGAAAAAAAGAAAACACAAATACGGGTTTTTTGGAAGAAAAACGCAACAAAAGCCATAAAAAGAACCATTACAAAAAGATAAATAAAATCAGTAGATAAATAAAAAAATTGATTTTTAAAAAAATAAATAACTCAATTTATTACAAAATTTTGAAAAATCATTCCAAAAATAACTTTCTTTTATTATATTTTTAAAAAAAAGTACAACATTTTCGAGAAAAAAAAAATCAAAAAAGAAGACACAATTGATAAAAAAAAATCCGAACAAATTTTCGGCAAAATTTGTAAAATTAAAATTATCCAATTTTCATAAAATCAAAATAAAAAAAAAATCTTACGCACTTAAAAAATGAAAATAGAGATTAACAAATATACGGGAGGAGAAATAACAAATCCATTATTTTCTCTTACTTATTATTTTTTGGGAACATTCAAGGTATAACAAAGAGACGAACAAATATAATGGGACATTCAATATGACTAAACTTATCAATATGCCAAACTGCCTACGTAAACAATTAAGGTATGAAAGAAATAAACAAGTATTGAAGATTAAAGAAAAAATAACAATATTGTCCCTGCCAAAAACAATTAGTGCACCGTACTGTTGATTCGCTAATGAAAATATTGTCGAAGTCCCTCGAACGAAACTACTCGACCAAATGACTGTAAGAAGATATTGTTGCACCGATCAAAATCAATAAGTTCAAAAAAATTAAAACCAACAAGATAAAAAAACTCGACATTCTCTTTTAAAACATGTGAGTTTGATAAAAGTACGATTGATGCCAATGAACCAATTAGATATAGATCTTTGTTGAGATGAATTATTCTAAAATAACATCTGTATTTTTCTTCAAATTATATGGATTCAGAGAATATATAATGCCCACAAACCAAAATCTACATTCTCTTCCAAATTCAGCTAATTTGATAAGAACATGGGAGAGACATCCATCTAAGAGAACCATTGCTTTTAAAACGACCCGTTGAGAAGAGGCCCATACAAATTATATGGAATTCATGAAAAGAACACATACAAATCGATAACCCATATTTTCTTCCAAAATTTTGTAAAAATTCGTTAGAGACGGTCCTTGAGAAGAGTCATTGAAACAATTGTTGGGAAGTTCATTGAGATGACAATCCAATAAAAATTACCCTTCAAAGGTATGGGCAATTCACAAAATCTCATGTGCATTGAAAAAACAAAAAGAAAAGGAAAATTAAGTTTTTTGTCCCTTAACTTTTTTTAACTTTGTTTTTAGTAATATTATGTTTGGGCTTTTGTGTTTTGTCCTATAAATTTAAAAAAATATGAGCTTGTAGTCCTACAATCAGAGTGGAAAGTTACTCAACCAGTAATAATGATGTGACATGATCATATTCCTAATTTTTTTGTACTTAATTGTATATAACTCCAAATTGGGTCACGTTTTTTTTTAAATTCATCAAATTAACTCATTTTTGTTTCTAATTTGTGTGTGTATATATATATATATATATAAATTTTTAATTCTATAAATTTAATGTTTTACACTACTAAAAATAATTACAGTTTTATATATATATTTAATTGTATACAAACCGGAATTGAGTGACGTTCTTTTTTTAAATTCATCAAATTAATTCTTTTTTGTTTCTAATTCATTAATATAGACATTATACTAATATTTTTAAATTTTGTAAATGAAATATTTTACACTACAGCAAATTTTAATTGCATTCATTTGTATGAATTTAATTGTATATAAGCCCAATTTGTATAGATATTTCACTAATATTTTTTATTTTATAAATTTAATATTTTACACTACTAAGTATTTTTATTTTGTAATTGAAATTCTTTTAATCCTCGTCATTCTCTTCATCATCTTCATCCTGATTTTATAAATTTAATATTTTATAAACAAAATTGTTTACATATATATATATATATAAATTAAATTCATACAATTAAAAAAAGTTGTTTACACACACACACACACACACACATATATATATATATATATATAAATTAGAAATTAATAGAATTTAATTTAAAGAATTAAAAAATGTGACTCAATTTAGAGTTATATACAATTAAATTCATAAATAACTAACAAACTTGTAGTTTTTAGTAGTGAAAAACATTAAATTTATAAAATCAAGATGAAGATGATGAAGAGGATGATGAGGATTAAAAAAAATTCAATTACAAATGAAAACTATTTAGTAGTTTAAAATATAAAATTTATAAAATAAAAAAAATAGTGAAACATCTATACAAAAATTGGACATATATACAATTTAATGCGTACAAATGAACACAATTAAAATTTATTGTAGTGTAAAATTTTATATTTATAAAATAAAAAAATTAGTGTAATATCTATATAACGAATTTAAAAAATTAATAAATTTATGAATTAAAAAAATATCACTCAATTTTGAATTTATATACAACTAAATACATAAAAAATTAACAAATTAATTTTTTTAGTACTGTAAAACATTAAATTTATAGAATTAAAAAATTATTTAAATATATATAAATAAAATAGAAACAAAAATGAATTAATTTGATGAACTTAAAACAAATGTGACTAAATTTGGAGTTATATACAATTAAATACATAAAAAAAAATCATGTCTTGGGTACCCTTTAACTCCTGGTTGTAGGATTAAAAACTCTTTTTTTTTTTTTTAATTTTATAGGTCTAAGTTTAAAAATTCAAACATAATAGCCCTAAAAACAAAGTTAAAAAAAGTTCAGGGAAAAAAATCCTTTTTTATTTCTAATATATATATATAAACAACTTTTTCTAATTGTATAAATTTAATTTGTTTATATATATATATATATATATATATAAACAATTTTTTTCATAAAATATTAATTTATAAAATCGAGATGTAGATGATGAAGAGAATGATGAGGATTACAAGAATTTCAATTGCAAATTAAAAATATTTAGTAGTGTGAAATATTAAATTTAAAAAATAAAACATGTTGGTGAAATATCTATACAAATTTGCTTATATACAATTAAATCAACATGCAATTAAAATTTATTAAAGTGTAAAATATTATATTTACAAAATTTAAAAATATTAGTGAAATATCTATATTAATGAATTTGAAACAAAAACAAAATTAATTTGATGAATTTAAACAAAGAATGTCACTCGATTCCGATTTATATACAATTAAATACACAAAAAAAACTGAAATTATTTTTAGTAGTGTAAAATATTACACTCATATAATTAAAAATTTTATTTAAATATATATATAAATAAATTAGAAAAAAAATGAGTTAATTTGATGGATTTTAAAAAACGTGGATTAATTTAGAATTATATACAATTAAATAAATAAAAACTAGGAAAATGATCATGCCACATCATCATTACCAATTGTGTAACCTTCAACTTCCGATTATAGGATTAAAAATTATACTTTTTAAACTTATAGAACGAAAAACAAAAATCCGGACTAAAAACTAAATAAAAAAAATTAAAGTTTAAAAAACTCTATTTTCCCAAAAAAAAAAAAAAATTGTTAAAAGTCAATTGAGGCCCAAGTTAAGGTGGACCATGCAAATAAAAGCTTAAATATGGGCTAATGTTTATTGAATATTGACTACCTATTCAAAAGTTGGGAATTTTTTTTTCTTAATTCCCAGATAGGATTCTGTTTCTCTCGAGAAACCATCACGACTGAAGCCTTTCTTTCGACACAGAGTGTTAACAGCCTCCACTCTAGCTCTCCGATTCAAAGCTCACGCACCACAAACGCCTGAAAAATCATTGCCGATCCGAATAGAATCAGGCCAAAACCACAAGTGTTGTCTCCTATTGGCATTGCGGCCTAAGCGTCACCACGATGCTGCCACCACATCACGAACCACCACCGCGCTAAAAAATTAGCCAAGCAAAATCCATGAACCTCTTCTCTTTCTTGCTGGATTAAGAAGTTATTTTGCTAAGCTTATAAGCTCTCCTAGACTGTTTGGTAAAATAAAATGTGCAACAGCTCGTAAGATCTTAAAATAAGTTTTTTATGTCTTATAAACCAGCAGAAATATAAATTGACATATTCTAACTTATTTTCCTCACCACCTCAATTCTCACCAACCCGTCTTACAGGGAACCCTACTTTCACTCTCCAACCTCAATCTTAACATAGAAAGTAAAAAGGGACACACTCTTTTTTAGTTTTTTTTTTATGTACAAACTCCTTTTTGTGCACTAAATTTGAAAAAATTCTTTCTTAGCCTTTTTTAAAAATAAGTAACCAATATACCCTTAATTCTCATTCCTTATATTTTATTTCTCTTCTCATCCCTAATTTTTTTCTTATTTCCTTTCTTACACTAAATAATATATTAGTCTATAAAAAGAAATATTTTGAAAAATGCATAACTTTATTGACATTTTTTTTTTAAATTTTTATCATCTCTTAAAGGTCGGAGTCCTGTTTCAATTTTCAAAAATATCAATTCCAATAAAATTTTCATGACGGAATCGAATCAAAACTATATTTTAGGTATTTTTACCTAAAAATTTTACACATACATAAAATTTGGGTTGACATTATCTTTTTAATTTTTATTAGTAAAAAAAACTACAGAGTAATATTTTAAAAAGTCAAAGATCAGACTAAATTTTTAAAAAATTATCATATTTAATAGTATATTTTGACGGGGTTGGGTGAGAATGGTTTTTTAGGTTTATTTAACCTAGAAAAAATTTAAAAGATACTTATAACTAACGTTATCTTTTTAATTTTTAAGGGTAAAATACGTATTCTTGAAAGGTCGGAACCTGGTCTGAGCCCGGTCAAATAAAAAAAAATAGCATTTTCAGTAAATTTTTGTGACGGAGTTGAGTTGTAATTTTTTTTAGGTTATTTTTACCTAAAAATACGAATATATAAATTTTTTATTTGCGTTGTATTTTTTTTTTATTAGTACAAAACTAGTATTTTGAAAGGTCGTATGTCAGTCTAAATTTATTAAAAGTATCATTCTCAATAGTATTTTTGTGATGGAGTTGCGTCGGAATGACTTTTTAGGTTCCTTTAACCATAAAAAATTTAAAAGATACATAATTTTGACTAACATTATATTTTAAATTTTTTAAGGATTAAATAAATAATCTTGAAAGGTCGGAGCTCGGTCGGATTATTAAAAAATAGTATTTCCAATAAATTTTTTGTAATGGAGTTGTGTCGGAAATTTTTTTTTGGTTATTTTTAACTGAAAAATATAATGCATATATAAAATTTTGATTGACGTTATCTTTTTAATTCTTATTAGTAAAATAATTAGTATTTTGAAAATTCGGATATCAATTTAATTTTTTTAAAAATATTTTTCGTAATAGTATATTTATGACGGAGTTGAGTTGAAATGATTTTTAAGTTCCTTTAACCTAGAAAAAAATTAAAAGGATACATAAGTATGGTTAACGTTGTCTTTTTAATTTTTAAGAAGTAAATAAGTATTTTATAAAGATCGGAACCTGGTTGAATTTTTAAAAAATAGCATTTTCAGTTAATTTTTTGTGTAGGATTTGGGTCGTAACTATATTTTAGGTTACTTTTACCTAAAAAATATATAAAATTTTGATTGACGTTATCTTTTTAATTTTTATTAGTAAAATAACTAGTATTTTAAAAAGTCGTAGATCAATCTAAAGTTATTAAAAATATAATTCTGAATAGTATATTTTTTACGGAGTTGGGTTGGAATATTTTTTAGGTTCCTTTAACCTAGGAAATAATTTAAAAAGATACATAATTATGACTAACATTATCTTTTTAATTTCTAAGGATTAAATAAGTATTTTTGAAAGGTCGGAACCTAGTCGGATTTTTTAAAAATAACATTTTCAGTTAATTTTTTGTGACCGAGTTGGGTCGAAACTATATTTTAGAAAATTTTTACCTAAAAAATACGAGGCATTCATAAAATTTTGATTGACGTTATCTTTTTAATTTTTATTAGTAAAAGAAACTGATATTTTGAATAGTCGGAGACTAGTCTAAATTTTTAAAAAATGTCATTTTCAATAGTATTTTTTGATGGAGTTGAGTCGGAATGATTTTTTAGGTTCCTTTAACCTTAGAAAAAATTTAAAAATGACATGATTATGACTAACATTATCTTTTAAATTTTTAAGGATTAAATACGTATTCTTGAAAGGTCGGAACCTAGTCGGAGCCGATAGAATTTTAAAACATAGCATTTTAAGTAAATTTTTGTGATGGAGCTGGGTCGGAACTACATATTAGGTACTTTTACCTAAAAAATACTATGCATATATAAATTTTGATTAATGTTATCTTTTTAATTTTTATTAGTAAAAAAATTAGTATTTTTAAAAGTCGGAGATGAGTCTAATTTTTTTTTAAATATTAGGTCATTCTCAAATATATTTATTGACGGAGTTGGGTCGGAATGATATTTTTTTTAGGTTCCTTTAACCTATAAAAAATTAAAAGATACATGATTATACCTAAAGTTATCTTTTTAATTTTTATTTTAAGCTTTAAATAAGTATTTTGAAAGGTCAAAACCTGGTCGTAGCCCGATCAAATTTTTAAAAGAATAGTAATTTTTAATAAATTTTATTTGACGGAGATGGGTTAGAACTTCTTTTTAGGTTATTTTTACATAAAAAAGACTAGGCATATATAAAATTTAGATTTAATTTATTAATTTTTTTGTTAGTACAAAACTAGTATTTTAAAAGGTCGGAGGTTAATCTTAAGTTGTTAAAAATATCATTCTGAATAGTATATTTTTGATGGAGTTGAGTTGAAATGATTTTTTATGTTCTTTTAACCTATAAATTTTTTAAAAAGGTACATAATTATGACTGACGTTGTCTTTTTAGTTTCTAAGGATTAAATAAGTATTTTGAAAGGTCGGAACCTAGTCGAATTTTTAAAAAATATCATTTTTAGTTAATTTTTTGTGACGGGGTTGAGTCGGAACTATATCTTAGGTTATTTTTACCTAAAAAATACTATGCATATATAAAATTTTGATTGACGTTGTTTTTTTCATTTTTATTAGTAAAAGAAACTAATATTTTGAATAATCGGAGATCAGTCTAAATTTTATTAAAATGTCGTTTTTAATACTGCCTCCGTCCCAGGAAAGTTTGCGGTACTTTCCTGGGCACAGGTTTTAAGAAAAAATGTAATGAGTAGAATGTGTATGGTGGAGATTGTGAGGTAAAGATTTTAAAGGTGTAGATTTAAAGGAATATTTCCATTTTGGGAGTATGCAAACTTTTGTGGGACAAACTAAAAAGGAAAGTATGCAAACTTTTGTGGGACGGAGGTAGTAGTATTTTTTTATGGAGTTGGGTCGGAATGATTTTTTTAGGTTCTTTTAAACTAGAAAAAAAATTAAAAAAATACATGATTATGATTAACGTTGTCTTTTTAATTTCTAAGAATTAAATAAGTATTTTTGAAATGTCAGAACCTGGTCGGAGCCCGATCAAATTTTAAAACTTAGCATTTTCAGTTAAAATATTTTAAATTCGAGTCAAGGATCCGCCCTAAAGGTACCTGACCTCCATTCTCCACGCATATATCAATATAACATATTTATAGTGATGGTTATAAAAGAATGTCCATTTATTTGACAAAATGCAATGCACAAAAATTGGTTTAAACTTAACATGGACTCCCAAAATAAGTTGTTGATCCTGAAGGTTTATTATGGATCCAAAATATTTTTATTATAACATATACTCATCTTATGTTCTGGTATATATATATACATCTGAAGCAATTTTAAAGAGGACCTGAAGCACCTTGAAGGGTAGCAAGATTGTAGAAGGCACCCCTCTTGTTTTTGAGCTGCAGATAGTTTCCTCTCTCCACCACCTGCCCATCCATAACCAAAGCTATTGAGTCCAATTTTTTGATGGTGTTGAGTCTGTGGGCCACAACTATCGTTGTTCGTCCCACCATCACGCGATCCAAGGCCTCCTGCACTAATTGCTCCGACTGCGCATCCAAAGCACTTGTTGCTTCGTCCAGTAACAGTACTATTGGATCCCGAATTATGGCTCTCGCTATTGCTATTCTCTGCTTTTGCCCTCCCGATAACTGCACTCCCCTCTCCCCGCATTCTGTCTCGTATCCATTCTTCAGCCCACTGCTCACAAACACCTCATTACTAGTGCCAAAATTTAATCAGGATTTATTGCCTAAAACACATCCCTAGCTACGTAGTATGACCTACTTGGTTAATGTGTTCAAAGTCATGCATAATATTAATAATCTTATTGTAATCTGCAATAAAAAAAAAAAAGTCTACAAAGACTAAAAAAGTTCTTTCAGTGTCAAATATTTTCAACTATTCCAACTTATTCACAATATTAACAAAATTTGAACTTAAAATAACTGATTTTTTGTAAATAGTATCATTTTAATCACAAGAAGGTCCAAGTTTGTTCACAAATTAGATTAGCATGTGACATAAAATGAAGTTGTTTTCAATTTTCCGGTGAATTTTGGAGACAAAATTGGGCAAAGCCTATCAAAATTGTTAAGATATATGACATGAGTGAAATTGGTTAATTGAAGACAAATTACCAGATGAATTCATGAGCATTGGCTGCCCTGGCAGCTTCCGTGACCTCATGTGCGGAAGCGTCAAGGTTTCCGAACATAATGTTGTCCCGAATGGTGCCAGAGTATATGACGGGGTCTTGGCCGACGAGCGCCATGTGTCTCCGGTACCATTGGATATCCAGTAGCCGTATGTTCAACCCATCAACCTTCACTGATCCATGATCAACATCATAAAACCTCTGAATCAGACCTATCACCGTCGACTTTCCACACCCACTCTTTCCTACTATTCCAATGCTTGTCCCTGCTTTCACTTCCAAGCTAAAATCTCGTAAAACTGGTGTTTCTGGTCGCCCTGGATATGCAAAATGAACCCTTTTCATCTCCACTTCACCGCTCATCTTTTCCGGCTTCATTCCCCCCTTCTCATCACCATCCTATAAAAAACATATCAATTATCAAAAAGAAAAAGGAAAAACTTCTTTAATAGGATTTGTATTTTAATTTTAAACAGTCTTGAAACTTCGACAACCGATACCAGGTGGACCAATATGTTTAATGGGTAGATCTCTTGTGAACTCGAGTTCACATTAATTCGTATCACTATCATGTGTAATTACTGTCACTGTTATAAAAATATACTTGAAGTTTTAACATTGACAGTGTATATATAGAATAATGATAGTGAATATATATAATAGTCATAGACTATACACATGATACTGATACTTCATGTTTAATTTATAAAAATCGACATAATTGAAAGTGAAATAATGGTAATTTAAAAAACATTAATTTACTCACAATGTAGGATCCAAGAATCTGTGATTTTCGATCTAGTATTGCAAATATAGAGGCAACAGCTGCTGAGCCTTTAGCTAGATCAGAAGTCATACTACCAGCTTCAGCAACAACCTTTCCTGTGCTCACCAAAATGAAGAAAGTCTTGAACACATCTCCTGATGATATCTCTCCTCTGTTCACTAGCCTTCCCCCATACCAAAAGTCCAAAGCCCAGCACATAAATGTCAAGCCTTGAGCCGAACCTATCGCCACCCCTGCCAACCACGCCTTCTTTCTCGCCTCTTTTCTCGGCTCGTCCTGAGCCTCATCGAAGATCTGAAGAACCTTACCGGAGCTCCCAAACGAGGTCACAATCCTATGGTTGTAGACAGCCTCAGCAGCAATTTGAGTGCTTTGATTTTGGGCCTTTACGAATTTACTTGTGATGGTGGAGAGTATCACTTTCCTTATGTAGAAACAGAAGATGGTGAGAGGTTGGACTGCGATCATCACGAGTGCGAGCTTCCACGCGATGATTAGTCCCATCACCATAGCAGTTGCCACAGCTGATGTGCTCTGTATCAAGAGACACACTCTGTCAGCAACGAGGGATTTAACCATGGAGGCCTCATTGCTTAGTCTCGAGCACAGTGCTGCGCTCGAATTCTCCTCTTCGTCGAACCAAGCTGCCTCGAACGTCAGCATTTTCTCCAGCATTTTCAGTCTGATTCTCCTTGTCAAGCACTCTCCCATGTATGCAAAATTGTAGTGCTGGCAGAGGTTTACTGTGATTGAGGCAACGGAAAGTGAGGTGAATATGAGGGCGTGTGTTTGGATTTTGGCTTGCATTTCGGCATGTGTGGGGGCGAAAAAGGCGGAAATCGTGCCGCCTATGGAAAGCGCATAAAGAGGTTGTATGGTGCCAAATATGATAGCTGATAGGCTCCCTATGAGGGCTTGTTTCCATTCAGGGGAGTTGAAGGAAAGCAATCTAGATAAGGATGGAGGAGGGTGGTGTAGTGGTGGTGTGGTGATGATAGTTTGTGATGGCGAGGTGAAAGAAGAAGGGGTTCGGCCCGCGCTACTTTGTGCGGGCGATGATGTGGGGCCTTGATCTTGATCTAAGGTACTGAATTGCCTTTGAAGCTTCACTAATCTTGAGTAGTGAGCATTCATGTGAATGAGATCATTGTGGCTCCCTGTTTCAACAATGCTACCATTGTGTACAACTGCAATCATATCTGCGTTTCGTATTGTTGAGAGCTTATGGGCCACGACCTGTATCCATTTACAAAAAAAGATGATCAATGCAAATTTGGATGATCAGTGAAATTAGCATAAGGATATGAAAATTGTGGGTTAAAATTTGGTAAACAGTTTCATGACTTAATATTTCGTAATTTTATTATTGGTATTATCGAAATCTTTAGTATTTATTTATTTACTATCGTTATATGAAATTGTTTAGGACACAAATTGAGTGCACGTAAAATATATATGAGGGAGACCTGCATGTATTCCTCTAGTGATGTGTTATTCTAAAATCAATCGGAATTGCTTGCTATACTTGTAAGCTAGTCCCAGTTCATTTAGTATTGAATTCTCAACAAACATGACACAATCCTAATGAATACTATATAACTAAAGTGGGGTGTTATAATTGGTACCAGTGTTGTTCTGCCCATGGAAGCTTGATCTAGTGCATTTTGGACAAGTTTTTCAGATTCAGAGTCGAGCGCACTTGTTGCTTCATCCAACAGAAGAATCGCCGGGTTTCTTAGGATGGCCCTAGCAATCGCAATCCGTTGCTTTTGTCCACCGGACAACAGGGCTCCTCTTTCTCCAATCTGCATGCATGTATCATTATATAATTAACTACAGACTTATTTGGTTCAATGGACAAAAACAATAACCCAAGATAGATTAGGTAAGATTATAATCTAGAGATAATAATTTAGGAGTTAAATAGTACATTTGGGTTGATGGATTATGATAATTAGTAGTGTAAGCTCATTTGGTTCGTAAGATAAAATTATCTATCCGTCGAAAACATGCATATTTTTGAAGGATAGATAGTTTTATCTTACGAACCAAATAAGTCCTAAGATAATTTCATTTTGAATGTTTGGATTGTAAAATTAATACTAAAAACATATGCAATTGACAATTTTGCTCTCTATATATATCATAAAAAAAATTAAAATGAATTATGGTCTCCTTTTCAATATAAGGGGAGTATTTTAGTAAAAATAAAAATAATGAATTATTATCGTACACCTTCCCTAAGACAATATTATCTTTCATTCATAAGCCTACATTTATATATATCCACTCATCATTTCTTAGACTTGTCAAGTCATGTGAATGTACCAACAGGCAACAACAATCTTTGTAAAATGCCAGCTGTATTTTTTTATTAATAAGAATTACTCCTTATTTATTCTCATGGAACGGACGAAATTATTTCAAACATCAAAACAAAGAAATATAAAGTAGCTAGCTAGATCTAGTACTAACCTTAGTCTCATAGCCTTGTGGAAGCTGGGTGATAAAATTATGGGCATTTGCAGCCACAGCAGCAGCAATGACTTCATCCATGGTCCCATCAAGTTTGCCAAACAAGATATTTTGTTTGACAGAAGTCCCAAACAGGGCATGCTCTTGGCTCACAAGTCCCATCTGCTGCCTAAACCATTTCAGCTGCAATTTTGCTATATCCACTCCGTCGATGCGCACCGCTCCTCCACTTGCGTCGTAAAACCTCTGCAGTAGTGCGATTGCTGTGGATTTGCCACTGCCACTGGCACCAACAAGGGCCACGGTCTTGCCCGCTTCGATCTTGAGGTTGAAGCGGGTGAGCACGGGCGCATCCGGGCGGGACGGGTACGTGAAGTTGACGTCCTCGAATTCAACATCGCCTCTCATCTTCTCGAGCACTAGCCCCTTTATGCTGTCTTCGCCGTCGATTTGGGTCACGCGGTCGATTCGCTCCAGCATTCTTGACGCTGCTATGGAAGCTTCTGTGAAGTATTTAAGTTCAGGCAGAGCAGATCCCAGGGCACTGCATGCATTATTATTTGATTGTGATCACACCAAATATTAATTTGGGTATGTAACAAATAATGAATGACCTAAAAAATTAGATTAGATTTGCCTACAAAATATTGTAATAAAATATTTTGATATATAGTTGCCTACAATTTTATTTAGAGTAGTTATTGTGCGAAAATAGTCACGATAGGTTTGTCTTGAAATTATCTTAATGTATCAAAAATTTGTTCAAGTGTATCAAAAGTTGAAATCCATATATAGATTTTATTGACTTTAAATTTTAATACACCTGATGAGATTTTTGATACACCTGATTAAATATTTGATATTTTAAAACTTGTTCATGATAAGCATGAACCATTTTCATGCAATACTTTGTCTTTTATTTAATCATGTAGGTTTCTCTATTTTTTAATTTATAAAAAATTGTTTATGAAATCAGTTTGCCTACTAAAGAAAATTTCTAAATAATTAATAACCTACAAACAATTTACCCATGGAATTTTACCTATGATCAGTAAGTTGCCTAGAAAAACTCGATTGGCAAATTTATTGTAGGTAAAAAATTAATGAGGATGTCTACTATGAAAATTTGTAGGCAATACTTCATTTTCTGGTAATGATTGCTACTTTCCCTAAAAAAATATTTCTTCTAAATGACATTCAAGGGGACGCTTGGTTTCAAATTTTTCAATAGTAATGGAAATGAAATTTTATTTTTCTCATTTACACTGTATATATTGAATGAGAGTGTGTATTCATAATGGTTACATCATTAATATTGCGCTCCAATTTTAAAAAAAAACTTGACAAAAAAGAATATGGTTAGTTGTAGTAGGGGGGATTGATTGAGGATAATGATTATAAGATGAGATGAAGGTAATTAAATTGAGGGATTGATTACTTATTTAGGAGGAAAAACAATGTTATGTATCTCATTTATTCTCATTACATACAATAATTATAAGTATGTATATATCTTTATTCCATTACCATTGAAATTTTTTTATACCAAGCACACTCTAATTTTAGCATATTAATGTTCTCTAGGATCTGAACATCTCATATTATTTAATAAAAGTAATTAATGTTATCTTGTGAGAATAGGTAACACGATCTAATCAATTAATGTCATTTCAAAATGTATAGTTAAATAGTTGGGAGCAATTGAGGCAATGCAGGATTGATGGCCTAATTTTGATTAATAAGAATGACAAACATATATATATATGCACAAATGATGAATTAATGGGATGCTAGGATAGAGGATGAGATGACGTACAGTCCACCCAAGACGAAGGAAAGAGCAGCAGCATGAATCCTTCCTCCAGTCTCTCCTCTGTACATAATGAGATGGCTCCCATACCAAGCAAGCAACGCCCAAATTGCAAAGGAAAGGCCTGTGCTTCCAACGGCAAGCCCCTTCGCTACGCCCTGCTTAATCCCCAGCCTTTTTGTTCGGTCCAATATGGAGGAGTAGTTGTTCATAATGCTCCTCTCTGCAGTGAAGGAGTAGACCGTCTTGATGGAGCTCAGAGCCTGCCCTACGATACTGTTTGCCTGTCCGTACTCTTTGAAGCTCATCCTCGACAAATAAACTAGGTATTTTCCGTAGATCATTCCGGGCACGATTAACACAATAGTTGTGGGCAAGGCCACCAAAAATAGTCTCCACGAAAAATAGGATGAGAATGCTAGGCCTGATATGAACACTGTCATGTTCATTATAAATATTGGTACCTACAATTCATGTGAATTAGATTATAATTAATGTACAGCATCATGCATGCATCTAATAATATATATATAGGAGAATATACATTTTTGTCCTATAAGTTTCGTTGACTTTGGTTTTAGTCCTCTTAAGTTTTAAATTTTTGTTTTCGTCCTTTAACTTACCAAAAATTATGGTTTTCATCCTTTTAAGTTTTGAATTTTTTTTTATCCTTTAACTTACCAAAAAATATTATTTTCGTCCTACAACCGCCTATAACCAGTCACACAACCGGTAATACACACGTAGATTCATTTTTTCTTTTTTTTTTTAAGCGAAATACTGACATGCATAGGGTATTTAGAGGGAATTAGGTCTTGATAGATAAAATACAGGATTAATCATAAATTATCTCCCAAATACCCCACGTTAGTATTTTGTTTAAAAAAAAGAAAGAAAAAATTGATTCACGTGTGTATTATCGATTGTATGATTGGTTATAGGCGGTTGGAGGACGAAAACTATAATATTTGGTAAGTTAAAGGATGAAAATAAGAATTCAAAACTTAAGAGGACGAAAACCATGATTTTTGGTAAATTGAAGGACAAAAACAAAAATTCAAAATTTAAGAGGACGAAAATCAAAATCAACGGAATTTATAGGATAAAATGTGTATTTTCCCTAATGTATATGTTTAACTCAACATTAACATATATATATATATATATATATATATATATATATATATATATATATATGTATATAGTACATTAGTATTTATATAACAAGGTATCAAGCCAGAACTTTTAAAATTGATGCATGCTCTTAATTTAACCTAACAATTAGGGACTGAAAAAACCTTGTGTAAACCTAATTTGTTGTGGAATTGGTTTGCATTAATTTATACGTATTTAATTTTAAACAGTATTAAAATGTAAAATTGTATTAGTTGTTTTATTAAAAGGTATTGAGTATATAAGTCTCTTGTGCACCGGGTACACCATGCAACTCAAGTGTATTTTTAAACAGTTACACAATTTATTACTGAAAAGTTACACAATTAAAAATAAATTTTTCAATAATAACATGTGTAACTTTTCAGTGGTATTTTGTGTAACTTTTTAAAAATGAACTTGAATTGCACGGTGCACCTGATGCGTACAAGACTAAGGCAAATGTATTACTTATTTTATAATAGAGTATTAGTTGCTAAGAAGATGCATGGAAGAATTGATTATACACAAACTCAACACTTGGAACCAATGCAGTCAAGGTGTTTGTAATCTAAAATAATTGCGTTCATGTGATTTCATTGACTAGAGGCAACATTATTTTTTTTCTGAAGTATATAGTAATTATATCATAACTCACCAATTGATTTTAAAATGGAATTGAACTTCCATTTGGTTGACTTGTCACATTCCTCTGAAATTTGTTCTTTATTTTTGTTTTAGAAGGTTTAGTGAAGATCCTGATTAATTAATTTATATTCATTCATATGAGAATATATAACTGCATGCATGAATATCCAACAATTGGCTTACCAAATTAATCAATTATAAGAAATTTAAGAATGTACATATATATATAAATACCTTTTCACTTAGGACTTCTTGTATGAGAGAAGTGTCTTTTGAAATGCTGTTAATGATTTCTGAAGTTGTTGCTTCTTGTGAATCAAAGAATCCAACTTCTTGCCTAAGAACAGCTTCCAAGTACTTGTACCTTATCCTTAAAACCTGTCTTTCACTGGTTTTGCTCCAGCAATACCCTTCTGCATATATATATTTATTATTATAATTTCCAAAATTAAACAAATAAAAAAACACAATAATGATTATTATTAACTAAAAATGTTGTTTTAGGATTGAAACAATTGCAGGGGTGGGACTTTGGTTCTCATTGTTAATTAATATCGTTAATTAAAAGCCAAATTTCATGTACGTATATATATATATTAATAGAAATTAATATTATTAGCTCATTATCTCATGTTAATAGAAATTAATCATTATCTCATGCAACATTAGATGGGCCGGGGGACTTATAATTGAAGATATGATGGCCCAGCTCTCAAAATTAAAGATTAATTCCAGCTTGTTCTTCGAAAAAAATAATGAAAATTAAGAGACGCAAGAAAGTAGATATAGGAGAAATTACCCATAAATGCCACTGCCGTGACTGCCACTCCCAAGTATACAAAGTATAAACTGCACTGTAATTAACAGAATATTAATTCCCAAGAAATTAAAGCAAGTATCAATATATATGCATAAAATTGAAGCATGCAAATAATTAATGAACATATATATATATACATACATGTTAGGTAATTAAACAAAAAAAAAAAAAAACCACCCATATTATTATAAAGATATGTGAAATTTTATTTTTAATTCTCTAACAACATGAAATTAATATATATATGAAAATATAGAAACGGTTGTGATGAATGCATGTTTAATTACCTTTTGAACCTCGTGCATGAAGTTTGCATGATTGAGAGGTGAATTAGTAGCATAGCCCATGCTATTAAAAAGGCGAGTGATGTATATTAGGAGGCAGTTTGTAGAGATGCCATCACCAACAGCCCCAAATGTTCCAAATATCATCAGCAAAATGTCAACCCCATCAGCATATCTCAAAATCACCCTCAATGACCTTCTCCCCTTCTTCTTCTCCGACCCCATCTCTTCCTTCTCTGATGGACAAAGCATAATTATTTTCGATCGAAAATAATTAACTTAATTAGAAAGTTTTTGTAATTTTTTGGGAGTGATCTATGTGAAGGGCTTCATGATTTCCTATAATCTCTTCATATACGCGTGGTTTATATATATGTGGAGAAATTTGTTGCTGGGAATTAAATAAATGAATATTGATTCCCTGGACTTGGAGATCTAAATGCAGAATTAATTTATTTGTATTATTAATTCATAGTCGAATTCATAACTTCTATATTTTTTAAGAGAAGAGACCCATCGAGTCGACAATTAAATTTTGATGGACAAAAAAGAATTATCTACTCTACAAGTATATATGAACTTGTACAATAATATGAAATTAATTCATTAGTATTAATTTGTTCACTCAAATAAATTAATTGATCCAAAATTCTTTTATAAGTTCGGACCTTTAAATATGCATGAGTAAATGCTCTATTATATAAAAACAGTATATCCGTATTTATTAAATAAAAATAAGATTATATAAAAAAATTATTGATAAAATTCAGAATTGCTTATGTACAATTTTAAATATGGCTATTGATCTTCATGTGACATGGTTAATTAATGAGTTGTGATGCATGATTCTATAGTGTCACACTTTCTCACCTAATTAGGATTTTGCGAGTAATGGGGTTTTAGTAGTATATTAATGCATTAAATTAATAGGTGGAGGTCGCTTTTGAAATATATCAGCAAAAACCATATGACCTTTCTAAGTAGGGTTTTATATAAAGATGACAATGGCCTCTGTCTTATTGTCTCCCTCTTTTTTTGAGGTTTAATTTTTTCCATTACTGTTGGCTTTTGCTTTAATTTGGTTAAGGCAACTAGGTAGTGAAGTTGCTTTGATATCATCTTTTTATCCTTTTAAGCATACATTATTTTTTTAATTCAATTATTTGATATTAATTTAACTGTGTCAAGTACATATATTATTTACTCTAATTGTAACATACATTAACTCTAGTTGTAATATAGACACGAAGTAACACACATTTACTCTAATTATAATACACATTTGCAGTAACACATATTTACTCTATTGGTAATACATATTTGCATTAACACACATTTATTCTAATTGTAACACATTTTTACTCCAGTTGTAACACACATTTACTCTAATTAATACACACATTTGTTGTAACACACATTTACTGTAATTGTAACACATATTTGCTCCTCAATTTGTATTACTATATAAGCAAGTGTGTGCTATTGTAGGATAAAATGTATTTTCGTTAAAAACAAATATGTGTTACATTGTATGAAAAATATTTATTTCTACAAAAATAAATGAATATGTGTAAAAATAAAAACAACATTTAGCCTGATTGTAATGCACATTTTGCCTTAAAGTAACATGCATTTGTCCAAACTGTAACACATCTGGGAGCGAAAAAACTTAAAATTACAAGTTTCACGAATTTTGAAAAAAAAAAAAAGCCCAAACTCATACTCATATACTCCTTTATCAATATTCTTTAATGAAAACAACTTGTATTTTTTGGCAACCAATGCATTTTAATAAAAATAATTAATAATATTTAATAAAATTATTCACATGATTCATGCACGACCTATTTTATACTTTACCTATCAACTTTTATGTATATATATATTGGACAAAGTAATATGTGTACTTTGTGAATTATAAATAATTAATACTTCATCCCGTCTCCATTATAAGTTTCACTTCTCTTTTTCAATTTTCTACACTTCTCATTTCTTGAAAATAAAAAACAAATATTTTCTTAAACAATAATTCTTCACTTTTCACTATTCTCTGTTATTTTACATAAAAATTAATATGTAGTCTATCATATATTAATAAATAAATATTTTTTTAAAGGGAAATCATATAGCAGGAAAGAATATTATTTAGTGTCTAGAGAAAATATTATTTAGTGATGTACTAAAATTTTATATATATATATACACACATTTAATAATAATGAAAATCTCAATTACGCGTACTATTGAGATTCTCCAATCATTAAGACAGCAAATCTATTTTAGTAATTAATTTAAATCATTAAAGCAATGTTGATATAATTTTGGACTAGAAAGGCAGCAAAAGTGAAGAATGGGTCGGTCACTATTTAATTCTTGACTGTACAACTTAAATTCATTTTTAAAAAGTTAAACAATTTATTACTGAAAAGTTACACAAATTATTACTGGAAAGTTAAACTATTAAAGATATACTTTTCAGTAATAATATGTTTAACTTTTCAGTAATAATATGTTTAACTTTTCAGTAATATTTTGTGTAACTTTTTAAAAATAAATTTGAGTTGTACGGTGTAATTGGTACATACAAGACTAGGCCATTTACAATATCGCCTACAAAAAATATAATGCAGAATGAACCCAAAAAGACAATTTAGCAAATATATACTTATAAAATTAGACTTCCTGAGAAGTGGATAATATTGCGTAAAAGATTTTTAAATTTTTTTTTATCTCTTTTACTGATTGGACAAAATTAAATATCTGTAAAATTGAAACTAAAATCTGAGAGAGTCCAAACTCCAACATGATAAAAAAATATAATCTAATTTCAACTTTCAAATTTATATAAAATTGTTTAATTAATATATTATATTGTTTTTGAATAAATATTAATTTTACTGTTTATTGCTCTAAGTGTCACGTGGCGTGACATCAATCAACGTTGATGCTAGTCCTTTTAAAGAAAAGTGCACATACTCGTAACCGTAGGCAATAATGAGGAGTCTTCACAAAATATTTGCTAAAAAAATTATTTGGAATTGAGTAATGTATGACGGACTGATACAAATATGTACATATATATATATATATATATATATATATTGACTTATAGATGGATTGGTTTCAATTTATTTCTTTGAGGTTCATAAAAAGACTTCATAAATAATTTAAATATAATTAAATCTGAACAAATTCTTGTATGAGATTGTGTATTAAACCTATTGTGAGAGGCTATTATATATCAATTGTCATTTGTTGGAGTGTCATAGAATGTTAAATTTTTTTAAATAAATTAATAAAATTCCAGAACCATATGTTAAATATTCAAGAGATGAAATACGTATTGAAACACAAAAATATCACATGAGAGTATAACAATTTGCTGCGAGCTAGACATATATTAGGTGTACTTTACCCTCTTTCTTTACAAAAACGATTAGAATTTTTTTCTATATAATTGATGAACTTTGATAATAAATTAAGAAATGGTATTTTAATGAGTAGATCTCTTATATGTATAGGTGACAAAGTTATTATATTATTATTATTATTATTGAAGTTATTATTATGAATAAAAAATTATTTTTATTGTTATTGAAGAGTACTTCTAGTAAAAGATGATTAATTTTTAATAATAATAGAACAACTTTTTTAATACTCCCTCCGTCCATGAATCTTTTTCCTATTTCATTGTAGGCACGGGATTTAATAAAAAATAATATTATATTTAAATGATAGATAAAGTAAAGGAAAAGTAATAGTATTGCGGGACCCAAAATTTTATTGTGAGTCTGGGTTGTTTCCAAATAAGGAAATGGGAAAAAATTTTGTGGACAAACAAAAAAGGAAAGTGGGAAATAATTTTGTGGACAGAGGGAGTAGTAATTAATTTGGATATCTCTTTAAAAATAAATTTGAATTGGGTGATGTAATTTTTGCATACAAACTAAACCTATTTGATTAAAGAGAGGTTCTCCTATACAATATTACACAGTGCAATATATGCTTAAAAAAAAAAAAATTTGAAAACTCGCGGGTCAAAGTAACAAAATTCGCGGATCTTGAACATGTCAGGTCGGATTTGGGCAATTTTTAAATTTCAGGATTTTCACTTCCAGTTGGTGATACTGTATGAGTAAATTTATGTTACTATAAGGTCAAATGTGTACTATTAATATGTGTCAATGTTGTAGAAGTTAGAAATCGGTAATAGGGCGTTTTCAGACCTCCTATTTTTTTTTAATTTTTTTAAAAATAATAATACAAAATTAGGGCCACCTAGAGGGCTCCTAGGACTGCCTAGAGACGCCTAGGCGCCAGCCTAATTTTTTTTTAAAAATAAAAAATCAAAATTACAACCGCCTAGGCCCGAAAACGTCTAAAATTGCCGATTTTGGAGAAACTAGGTGGGCATGTGGCCGCCTAGCCCAATTTCTGCATCACTGATATGTGTATTATTATAAGAAAAAATATTCATTTTTCATAAATATTTATTGATTTTTATAGAAATTATTATTTTTTAAGATGTAGTAGCACACATTTTGTCTTACAGTAGCACACATATGTTCATGTGATATACATTCTGGGACTTTCGAGATATAATAATACATGTAAGGTATTATCACATTAACAACATATTATTAACATAAAAATCAATAAAAAAAATAAAAAATAAATTAAGAAACACATATTTGTTCTTATAAAAATATATATTATCCTTATAGTTACTTTAAAAGTACAAAATTTTAATTTTTTAAGATGTAATAACACACATTTTGTCTTACAGTAGCACACATATGTTAATGTGTTATATATTTTGGAAGTGGCGAGATAGTAACACATGTAAGGTATTATTACATTAACAACATATTATCAACATAAAATTAATAATAAAATAAAAAATAAATTAAGAAACACATATTTGTTGATGTAAAAAATACATATTATTCTTACAATTACTTTAAAAGTACAAAAAATTAACTTTTTAAGATGTAGTAGCACACATTTTGTCTTACAGTGACACAAATATGTTATGTGGTATACATTCTGGAAGTGGCGAGAATTTTCCTTAAAAATTTTATTGGATCCGCAAATTTTTATTTGGAAATATTGCACGGGTTGGATACGGTACAATATTGCATATTAGATTTTGTCTTGATTAAATAATTAAATGCATTATATTCTAGACTATGATTGGGAAACATGCATGATTTACATCCACTAGTTTTGTATACATAATGTCTTTTGTCAGGGAGGAATCCCTCGAGATATAATGCAGCCAATTGAGACTGCAAATGAGATTTTCTTAGCATATTTTTGTTTTTCAAATCTTACTTTTTCCGAATTATATATTAATTGTTGGTCCCTTTACACCATTAACCCCTATGGTGAATATATTAATGGGTGCACCAATCTTTGTGGCCAAACAAAAAGCAGGAAAATATATATTTAATGTCCAATTAATAATGCAGATTTAATTATTATCTTCTTTTGATGCTTTTTTCTTATCTCTAATACCAAAAGTTTAATCATCTTTTATTAAATAGAATTACCACGCATGCTAGAAAAATGCATACATAAATAAATCCATTAATATATAGTCACATAAATTCCATACCTCAGCAATATATGGATTTATTAATTAGAGTGGGTCGATCACTAGAAGTGGGATTGAAACTGTATGAATAAATTTCACCGTCAAATTGATTTATAACTATTATTTTATAAAAAGTAATCAATTAATATTTTTTAATCTAATAGTTCATACTCTTTAATGTGCCAACTAATATTTTTTAATCTAATAGTTCATACTCATCAATTAATAGTTTTAGAGCGGTTATAAACCGCTAAGGTTTAGATCGGTTTTCGACCGATGTGCTCTTGGAGAGCGGTTTGTGACAGCTGTAAAGGAATTTCTGTGATTTTCAATTATATTAAATAATTCAGAGCGGTTGTTAACCGCTCTCCAAGTCCTTTTTTTTTTTTTAATTTCGTCATAACCGCTCTCCAAGTGGTAACTTGGAGAACGGTTTTCACAATGGCACTCCAAGTAAAGCTTTCCAAGTGTCATTGTGTAGTAGTGCACATAACATTGCGTAACACAAAAATTCAAATGTATAAAATGCAATCAACCCTTTTATTAGTTTGAAGATTGAATGAATTAGTTCTAGAATGTGCAGATCAATTTTAAAACATAAAAAGTAAAAGAAAGCAAACGTACCTATCATTCGAAGAAGTTATTAAACTTGACTTGATGTTTAAATCCTCAATGCGACCCTCTTAACATATATATATATATATATTCCATGCATGTGTAGTCGAACTTGATCGAGCTTTAATGCGTAATACTAAATGGTGATCAATTTTATTGATGAGTTTTAGGGAACTTCTCAAGAGCACATGATATGAATGGAACATTTATAGGCATTGCTACTTGGGGAAATTAATAATGCAGTCCGTACAAATATTCGGGCATGAGAATTTTCGCACATGTAAGAAGAAAAAAACAAATATATAGACACATTGCATCTAATTAACTTTAAAAAATTCGTATCTTATACTAAATTATTTATTCGTCTAATTAATCCTCGTGGAAAATAAACGTTATTAATCGCCCACCACAAAAGAAATGCTTCAGAGGAATTGGAATTATTAAGGGGTAAATCATGAGAATTTATACTCATGAATTTGTTTCTTTTTTAATATAAATGATCTCGTAAGATTTTTTTGTTATAACTAATAGATTTATGTAAGTCAAATCTGTTCAACACAAATTCTCATTAGATCATATATATGTGTAATTTATTTTAACAGGTGAGACTAAATATGCTAAAAATGACAAAAATAAAAAACTTGAGACCGGATCAATTCAGTATAGATTCTCATGGGACCAAATATGCAATTTACCCAATTATTAAATATAAGATAAAAATTTGTTTGAGTCCGTCTCATAGTTTAAGACCGACGAAATTAAAAAGGAGATCAAAGTTATAATAAAATGTGATAATAATTTTTAAAAAAATGATAAGTCACTTTTAATTAAAAATATTATTATTTTTGTTTAAACTTTTATATCATTTTTTAGAAGTGATAATTTTTTAATTCATAAATGACATATTTTAAGTTAAAGGTAGACTGGATAGTATTCATGTCTTACACAACTTAATCTAAATATAATTTAATTATTAGGTTAATTCGTTAGTGCTTTTGTAACAATGCCATGTTTTAGTATATATATATATATATATATATATAATAGTATGTATATCTGCGAGTATAAAATAAGAACTGTATGTATAAAAAATATTATATATCTTTTGTTATTTAATTAATAATCTTTTATAAATATAATACTCAGTTCTAAGATAATCGATTTTTATTTGATTTATTTAACTTTTTTTGTATTGATTTAATTATATACTATAAAAATTAAATTTGAAATTAATTAAATTAATTAAACAAAAAAAATAACTTATCCTAGAAATAATAATAATAGTAATATAGAATTAAAATTTATTTTGTAACAAAGAATTTCTGATTTATCATGTTTATAAAACTGAAATTAGGGTCGAATTTAAATTTTTTTATAAGATTTAATTTGTCATATTTGAAGAAAATTTAAAAATATTAAAAAAAATTATATTTAAAAATAACCAAGAGAATTTTGAATTATTTATATGAATATGTTAAAAGAAAATCAAGAACATAAATATTTATAAGATTATTTTACTATGAATATATATATTATAAGATTTAGCACTTTTAGAATGATAATAAAAAAAAAAATAGATAAATTAAATTAAGACATAATATTTCATAAGATTTATTCTATTATAATTAAATAAAATTAAAAAAATAGTATAAGATATAGCCACTCATGATAATAACCAAAGATGATTTAATCTAAAAAATCATCCCGTGTTATTATAATATGCAGATACTCATACAATAAAATATTATTAGATTTTTTAATAATATAAACACATTAGTAAGTATGAAATATGGTGATTAGATCCACATATAATATTCATATACGAATGACTTAAACATATTAGATTTAATAATGTGATACATAAATAATAATAATAATA
>JAPKLY010000270.1:624824-663203 GCA_026898435.1 Prunella vulgaris
ATAATAATAATAATAATAATAATAATAATAATAATAATAATAATAATGATGATGATGATTAGATGCGTAAATGATTTACAAAAGTAATAATAAAATTGGGATTAAGTAAAAATAATTAAATTAAGATTAAAAAATTAATATTTAATACATTAAAGAGTTGATATAAAGTAAAAATGTATTCAAAAATTTAGAGATTAAGATATATGCTTGAGATTTAAAAAATAAAAAAAAAATTATAAATTTTAGTTTGCCACATTTAAAGATAACAAAGAAAGATTTATTCTATTCCACTTGTAGAATGACTTATTATTATATAAGTATATTTAAAGAAAATCAAGAACATAATATTTTATTAGATTATTTTATTATGATTTTAAAAAATATAAAAATATATTATTATAAAAATAAATAATATAATATCTTATAAGATTTATTTTTATGATTAAAAAAATAAAAAAATAATATCATAAGATTTAGTCACTCTTTCAATGATAATAAGAAAAGAGGATTAAATAAAAAATCAAAACATAATATTCTATAAGATTTATTTTGATTTATTAAAGAAAAAAAGATTTAGCCACTCACTCATGATAATAACAAAAGATGATTATATTCAGCAAATAATTTATGAAAAACAATCATCCATTATAGTATAATTGCTTATACTACGATCTTTCGTATATCTAAAAATTAACTTTTTTACATATAACAATAATATACCGTTGATCTACAACAAATTAGTTAAGTAAATAAAAAGTATGGCGTGGAGACTACTACAGGATCGACTTCCTACTAGAGTGAACTTGACAAGAAGACACATTCTACCTCAAGATGAAACCGAAAGTTGTCCATTATGCGACTCAGCCCCGGAATCAGCAGACCATCTTTTTTGCAATTGTTTTGTTACATTGAATATATGGATTGATTGCTTCAAATGGTTGGGCATCTCGACAGTCTCTCATTTTCAGATATCAAGACACTTCATGGTTTTCTCAGGACTGCTTCTTGGCAAAAAAGGTAAAATGTTTGCTATTAGTTTGTGGACTTGTATTGTTTGGTCTATTTGGAAAGAAAGGAATAAATTGGTTTTTGAGGGAAAAGACTTTGGAGTGAAGAAAATTATGGACGAAATTAAAGGTAGATTTTGGAGTTGGTGCTCAACGAAATTCTTATCCTTTTGTAATTTTACGTTCGGTGAATGGCTAGAGAACCCGAGAAAAATACTTGAGTGTTAGGATTTGTAAACTTTGAATTATGTACAGGGTATTGTTATACCCCATTCTTTCATTAATGAAAATTTTACTTACCAAAAAAAAAAAAGTTAAGTAATTAAAAAGTATGTACACATGCACAATATATACACAATATTATATATGTGCTAGAATATATTTTTTAGAATTGTAAATAACTTATGATATAAAATAATTTACAGTGTATACAACACATAGACAATGATCTTTATACGAACCTGCAAATAAATCGAACATAAAAAGACAAATAAACAATTCGAATATCAAAATATTAAAAACATGCAAATAAATATATTAAAAAGTCGAATAAATAATTCAAATATCAAAACCTTAACTTACGGTGTGTACGACGCATATACAATATTTTTTTATTAAATAAATTACAGTAAATGCAATGCATACACAATGAGTAAATAACTTACAGTGTAAAGAATCAAATTTGATAATGTAATGTTGTGTGGGTTTTGATTTAAGGGTTAAAGATAAATTATAAAATAGTGAATCAATAAAGATTTCTTGAATTTAACATATATGTGTGTCAATGATGTATATATACATATATATATTCGATAATATAAATCTATGCATATATAATTTGAGGCTATCTTATTCACACAATATTTAAAATATGAATGTGCTAACATCTACACAATTATGTAAGATTTTAATTATAAAATTTTATTATTATATAAGTATGTTAAATGAAAATCATGAATATATCAAGATATATTATTAAAAAATAATATTTTATAATATAAAATTTTATTATTTTATAGGTATATTAAAAGAAATTCAAGAACATATCAAAAAATATATTATTAAAATAATCAAGAACATAATATTTTATAGCATTGATTTTGTTACGATTTCTTGAATTTACATATACATGTACTAATGATTTTTATAATTTATATATATGTGAGTTTGAATCTAACATATACGTGTATTAATGATTTACACATGCACAATGCATGACAATATTGTGGTAAATAAATTCAGTAATTAAAAAATATGTACACATGCACAACGCATACAAAATATTATGCTCTAGAACATATTTTTTTCAAGAATTATAAATAACTTACTGTATGAAGGCATAACTTTACACTTAAAACTCATGGTTTTAAGTGAGAGGATTACTCAGGCTTATAAGCCCACCCAAGACCACACTCGATACCGATGTGGGATACCTTAATACCCTTCCTCACGTAAGAGGCTCATCTGGCTCGACACATGGTTCCACAGGTGGATCCACACATCGAGTAGAGATGTGGCTCTGATACCATGTATGAAGGCTAACTCTACACTTAAAACTCAGGTTTTAAGTGAGAGGATTGCCCAAACTTATAAGCCCACCCAAGACCACACTCAATACCGATGTGGGATACCTTAATACTTACGATATATATGACGAAGATACAATGATTTTAATGCGAACCTATATTAAAATTGAACATAACAAATAAATAAACAATATCATAATATTAAAAAAATATAAAAAAAGAACATTAAAAAGATAAATAAACAATTCAAACATCAAAATTTTAAATCAATAGATCTGCAAGTGTGGCAATTAAGCATTACCTCCAATAGAAAACCACAAAAATTGTGTAACATTAGAAAAAATTATTTCACCAAATTATTAGACGTAAATATGAACCTGCAAAATAAAAATTGAACATAAAAAATAAATAAACAATTCGAATATCAGAATATGATAAATAAGAACATTAGAAGAGAAATAAGAAGAAGCAAGAGACAAACGAAGAAATAAGGCTGAAAGATGAGAATAATAATGTTTATAGAGTTGAAATTTATAGAAGTTAGAAATTAAGATGAATGGTTGAGATTAAAAAATTAGATATTATAAATATATTTATGAAATTTATATAAAATATTAAAATGTGTGGTCAAGATTAAAACACTTAAAATATAAGATCGAAATTAATTATTTATGCCAGAATTAATGAAAATTGAAGAAATTTAAAATAGAGCATTTTGGTTGATATCATAACTTCGTCTTTTATATATATATATATGGTTGGCAGATCTTTTTCCCAGGATCTACAACACATAAGAATTTGCAAAACATATATTAAAAAGGGAAGAAAAAATTTATTTATATTTTTGTGTACATGTTTAATAGTATTGATTATTTATTAAAAAATATTAATTTAATAATAATATAGTCTAATGAAATCAATTAATATTATTTCAAATTGAAGGGTGAAACTGATTTTAAATAATTGATCAACTATGAATTTAATGGACTTACTCTAAAATAAACTGATCATCTATGAAATCATCCCACAATTACTTAAAACAAAACAAAATTTTAATTGGACTAGTATTTATTGAGTAAATGAGCAAAATTATTAGATTTTGATGCCTTACAATTCGTATAATATAATTTTGTCTTCCATAAGATTTTGTTTAAAATAAGTGGTAATCAACATGTGATCCTTAATGGAGTTGTTATCTTACATTATTAACAAACAGAAACTTTTAGGATTAAAAATAAATATGTTTTTCCAGTGATCTCCCTGTTGAAAAGAGTGGAAATAACTACTTTAGTCTCAAAGAATAAAGGCTCACACTACTTTTATAATTAATTAATACTAATTGGAGTGGTTTGTGACATGTTTGAGATGACAAGGATGGCCGACAATGTATTGCCACCTAATTTGGTGTAAAACCAAATTTACTTGAGGAAAATATAATTTATTTAAATAAAAAATTAAAGTACACTTTAATAAAATTAATAGTTTAATAAACATATCACATTTATAATAAAGTTATATGCCTATTTTCAATTAAGTAGCATGAAAGGAACTCGAGAGCTTTTACTTTTAGGAATTTTTTTCAATAGTAACTTTTTATATTTATGCATGGGCGGCTAAACAGTACACTCTGGATTCAATTTTTGTAAAACTGATAATTTTAGGCATTTTTTTGGTCTTGGCACCCTATAAGCGGCCCTAGATGGCTTCAAACTTATATTTTTACGCATATTTTTTTAAAATAAAAAATAATTGGCGGCCACCTAGACGGTCTGAAAATGTCCAATTACCTATTTTGACTTCTGCCATCTTGGTTTTTTTATGTATTTGAATGAGCATTTGAATTTTAAATTCAATTTTTACCAAATTTTAATTTATTTTTAACTTATACTCCATTCGTCCCAAAATTACTTTCATAGTAGTTCTGGGCACGTGAATTAAGAAAAAATAAGTATGTGAGGGTAAAATTAAATAATAAAATAAGAAAAGATGTACTTTATTGACTTTTGTAGGTGTAAAAAGTTTCTTTTTTAGGTGTGTGAAAGAAAAGTTGAGACATCCAAATAAGAAAAGTGTGAAAGTAGTTTTGGGATGGAGGGAGTATTTTTTTCTTTAAAACCATCAATGTTATGCGACTTCGAATAGAGATTTCAGGTTGTGGCTTCGAATTTCAATCGATGATCGGCTGACTTCTAACAGTGAGTTTCGCAGCTTTCGGCATCGACTTTCTCTCTTCCCCATCGATTTCAATGAGAAATTCAAGTTGATTGTGGATGGTGAATTCAGGTGATGATGGGCGATGAATTCGATAACAGTAGTAGTAGAACTGGTTGTAGTGATGGTCGGCTCAATTTTTGGTGGTGGTGGTCGGAGGATGACTCCGGCGTGGTGGTGCCCTCCATAATTCCCACCTAAACAAAAAGCATAGAAGGAAGACACGACTTACATAGCCATAGAAGAAAAGAAAAAGTTCACTAGCTGCACTGACTGTTCTATAAGACAACACTTCGTACATATATCCACCATTAGCATACTGTTGCAAAAAATGACATACAAAATATAATCAGGATATTTTCCATAGTCACTTCTTTGATAAGGAGGAAGGGTGAGAATAATCGCTAAGTTATAAGACTCCTTTGAATGCTTCTCCTGCATATCACACAGAAGATTTTGAGTAAATATATTTCTAGGCCCCTTATCAAAGAAAATTTCCTTATAGTAAAAATTGTAAAAAAAAAAAGTAAAAATAAAAAATAGTCTAAAAGCAAATTAGTAATACACTTACTGCAAATAAAAAATAAAAAAAAATACACAATACAGTGTGTAATTGTGTATTTTGAAAATTTAAAATCGATGTCAAAATTGAACTTAAATCCAAGTGCATGGTGTGCCCTCAAATTCACACAAAAATTTATCTTTCTGAGCAAGAGTATTTTAATAACATTAACATATCACATTTTTAATCATACTCGTGTAAAATATTTTATATGTAAAATATATTTAAAGTAGCATAAACAAGTAGAATTGTATGTGTATCCCCACCAATTGAAGAATCAAAATATATTGCAACAGGAAGTTATTGTACTTAATTATTTTGGCTTAGAAAAATATTTGAGGATTATGGTTTGAAAAGTGATATGGTTATTATATTTGTGTGATAATACAACTGCAATTAATATCTTAAAAAAATATGTGCAACACTCACTAAGTAAGCATATTAGTGTAAGACATTATTTTATTAGAGATCTTGTTAAGAATGAGATTATGAAGTTAGAATATGTTACTACTGAAAAATAACTTGCTGATAATTTTACAAAAGCCCTAGATGATCAGAAGTTTTCATCACTTAGAAAATATCTTGGTTTATACATTGTCTAATAAAATATAAGTTGAGTGTTGGGCAATATTATTTAATTAGATATCTTTTTGGATTGGTTTATCAAAATATGGTAAAAATTGAAGTTATGAGCAATCTAAAGCCAGTCGGTATCAGGGATACCGACTGGTGATGTGTAACAAGCTTTCTTTGACTTAAAGGGATTTTTTTGTAACACGTGCCCAGTCGGTTCTAAAAGAACCGACTGGGGGAGACACACTGCCACTCTTCACGTGCATTATAATTGAGTGGTGTTTGTGGATCGTGGTGTTGATTGTTGGTTGTACACATAAGAAGTGGTGTTGAATATTTGATATATATATATATATTAATTTTGGTCAAGATTCCTGAGGCCATGCAAAGTGGTGGAGTCAAGTAGCATGTTTTGTTGGTTTTCATTTTAATGTATTACATTAAATTGTTAATTTAAAAAATTTATTGTATTGCTAAAATTTAATTATATTAAATTTTATGAAAAATACAAATTGTTGGTTTAAAAAATTTATTGTATTGTTTATTTTGATTAAATTTTATTGTATATAAAATTAATCAAAATAAACAAATAAAAAATTAATTTGTATTTTTCATAAAATTTAATATAATTAAATTTTAACAATACAATAAATTTTTTAAACCAACAATTTAATGTAATACATTAAAATGGAAACCAACAAAACATGCTACTTGACTCCAACACTTTGCATGGCCTCGGGAATCTTGACCAAAATCAATATATATATATATATATATAAAATATTCAACACCACTTCTTATGTGTACAACCAACAATCAACACCACAATCCACAAACACCACTCAATTCTAATGCACGTGAAGAGTGGCAGTGTGTCTCCCCCAGTCGGTTCTTTTAGACCCGACTGGGCACGTGTTACAAAAATTCCCCTTTAAGTCAAAGAAAGCTTGTTACACATCACCAATCGGTATCCCTGATACCGACTGACTTTAAATTGCTAATAACTTCAATTTTTACCACATTTTGATAAACAAATCCAAAAAGATCTCTAATTAAATAATATTGCCTTAAGTGTTGTAACAAATATTCTAATATTTGTGACCACATTAAAATTATTCTCATGACTAAGTATATTTTACTTTAGTTACTTTATAATTTACTTAGAGAATCTTTATTTTCCAACTTGCATTTGTAAAATAAATTAAGTTCTAGACACACATCTCTTAATTGCCATAAAAATTCACTAAAAGATGTTAAATCACTTAGTATTATGGGACACGGAGCTCGTGATTATAATGTTCTCTTTTCAAAAGGTGATGAAAATTATATCAATTCGTTCATAACCCATTGAGTAACTATGGAGCGTGAAGTTGACAACTACAATGTTCTCTTTTGAAAAGATGGATCAATATAAGCTAATGGTGAAAACATAAAATATATATTTGGCAACACAAATAAAGCAAAATTAATGTTGAGATGTGTGTGTGTCGACATATTGGACAATATTGACCTCTTACGAAAATTTATTTATTTTCTTAATATATATTATATAAGGTTAAAATTATTGAAGTAATTTAAGATTTTATTTAACTATGATTATGTATTAAAATTAGGAAGTTGCTGTTTATTCCATCTCACTTCACACGATACAATATAATATGTAAAAGCTTTTTAATAACCGCCACATCATGACTAATATAATGGATTAAAATAACTACAATATTTTTTTAACTATTTAAATGATCTAATTAATGACGATGCATTATACAAATTCTACATAAACATTTGAGTGAAAATTTTGTAAGATAATATTGAGGTATTATTTGTTAGCTTGATTAGTATTACTCTTTATCTCAAATTGTAGAACAAACATTTGATATCTAATGTCTAATAATTTAACCATTTATGTCTTCTAAGATTATTGAGATGAGTAATTTGTTACGAGCTCGGCCTAATTCCCAGATGACCCACTAATCCTTGAGTCAACGGAACATAAACTGAAGTCATGACGTCTAAAGAAGTTAGGGCAGGTAGACCCTAAAGGAGTTCAGGGTAAGAAGACCTTAAAGGAGGTCAGGACAGGCAGATCCTGAAGGAGTTCAGGTCAGAAAACTCAGGAATAGGTCACCTAAAAAGGCATCAAGGAAAACCTGAATGTCAAGATACATTCACTAGAAAAGATTCAGGAAGTCTGAGGATTCAGGATTCATAATCAGGAGCTCATGCTACATGAGGAATTTCAAGATATTCCTGAGGAAAGCTGAGGACCTGACCTACAAGTGACATTCATATAACGAGAGACATGTCTAGTCCCAACCGCTGTCATAAGCATTTGTCCAGTTGTCACAACAAGATTGGAAAAAAGCAAAATATGAATTTTTCCATAACACTCACGACCTCCACGATCTTGAGCCATAACCTAGTGTGAGCTGCAAGAAAGTCGGAACTACTGGCTACATGTCCAAGAAATTTAGTTTGACTAAACTCTCAATCGATGTAATAAAGGGCGAACGATCTCTTGTAAAATCAGCATTACTTTGCTTACTAGAAAATACAAGAATAACACATTAAAGTCCCGGACCTTACAAAAGGGCTAGGGAATTCTTTGTCTTATTTACTATTTTTCATTCATATATTCAATACCAAATATCTCAAGAACAAACAATTGACGCCGTCTGTGGGAAACAAAATACTACTATGCACAAATCACTAAAAAATTGGGAAGTTTTCTCCGACAAAACCCTTTTTTCCTGTTTTGAAATTCTTTCCCTCCATGACGAAGGCAAAAGAAATTGCAGCAACGCCTATGAAGGAGACTATGTCACCTCCTCCAACCCTCCTTTCCAAAATCCCCATGGGTTTGGATTCACCAGCCGGGGGCATGAATGCTCATGAAGCCGCTCTAATGACTGAGCATGTCAAGCCACGCCCGAGCGCTAAACGAGGAAGCTCACACACGTTCCTATGCAGAGTGTCGAGTCAACAGAACAAGTAGATTCGTACATATGCAAAATGAAGAGAAAGAAGTGGGAGATGAGGCTCACTAGAAGTTCCTCTCTTCCTCCAAGGAGGAATAGCTATTTCTCATATTCAAGCAACAATTGATGTTACCGCCCACGTTGCAAAATTAACCCTCTAACTGAAGATGTCCGCTGTTCACAACCGCCTTCAACAACTCCATCTCATCGGAGACAACAACCGCCTGAAAAGCCACAGCTCCTCCACTGGCTTTTTTTGAACAACCTTCCATCGCAAATCGAAGTTCAAGCCATCCTGCAACCTTCGCCGTACCGCCAAGCCACCAACGTCATCCATGTTCCTAATTCTCCAGAAGCCACCGTGAATCCGTTCGATGCCGGCGTACGAAACCACCTCTGAATGCTGGTAATGAGGAAAATTGTTGGGCCCATTTTCTATTTAATTGTTGAAGCCCAATTTTTATTTTTTTTTACAAATTTGGCCCATTTGCTGAGAGGAGAAAAAAATTTGGTTGAGGGGTTTTGGGGGGAGATTACCGATTAGGGAAGAGAAAGAGTGAAAATAATTTTTTTATTATTATAATTCTGGATTCTAGGGCAGATGATTTTTTTAAGGAGGGAATTACTTAGGTTTTTAGAGTGGGGAAACATTTTTAACTTTTTGTTCTTGAATTTATGAATTTTCGAGATGTAGATTATTTTTATTCTTTTGATTTCTTGAATAAGTAGAAGATTGTATGGTTGATTGCAATTACTTTTCAATGAATTGATGTTATTTGAATTTCTATTTTATTTTATGCACGTTATTTCTATTCAAAGAATTCCTGGTAATATTTCTCTCAATCTTTTCTTCTTTATGTTATTGTTAATAATATCTATTGTCTCAGATATTCCTATTCTCCCATTAGCCATGAACTAATCCCCTCAATGCTTTGGGTGAAGGAAGATTATGAACTATTATGCCTTTAATTTCTCTTGTTAAGACATTATGATGAGATGCGTCATTTTAGTAGGTTACTGAGACACTTGGAGTGTTGTTACAAGAAATTAATATTTAAATCCTAATCACAACATATGAGATTTGAGCAAGAAGGGTAAGAGTATTTGATTGATAGTAATAAATTCTATGTTTGAGAGTTAATGTATCTAGGACATTGAGAGATGGCTAGTTACAGAGAACAAAACGTTTGGATATGAATGAGAGTTACATCTTAGTGGGGCGGTAATGCCTGACTCACTCATTAGATAACCTTTACAATAGAAATGTTAGACAAATGACTATGACGGGTACATAACAGAATTCATCCGAAGCATATCACCACTCCTGCATACGCAAGTGTTAGTTTAGGTTCTTCATTTTACATCTTTAATTCATTTCAATTTCTGCATTTTATGTAGTAAATAGTTAGACAACCACAACTTCATTTTGAATTATTTGTTTCATTTAAAAAATTCTAAAAACCATAGAATCAGTATTGTCTCAGTTGTTTTCCTAGGGTTCGATATTTATAACTTGGCCAGCTTTCCACTACACGATCATATACACTTGTAGAAAAGTGCATTTGTGTGTGCACACAAATCGCTAGTCAAGTTTTTGGCGCCTTTACCAAAAAAGCAACATAGATAGTTTAATTTTAGGTTTTGTGTATTTGAGTCATTTTAATTCCTTTTAACTTACTGGAACTTTTTTTGGGTGAATGGTCACAATGAGACAAAGAGGACAACTAGTGCTTTTAGATCCAGAAATTAAAGCATCAGCAAGAAGAAATCGAGCTCAACACCGTCAAGGTAGACACCGAGACATGGGCAACCATGAGGGGAATCAAGAAAATGAAGAGGTGAATGAGGTTCAAGGGTTACAAAATGCCCCAGTGGGGGAAACCAACCACTACCTCAAAACTACCAACCACTGCCCAATCAAAACCAATACCCACCTTATCCACCATACAATCCCTACTATCTATACCAATATCCACCACCCTATTATCCACCTCCATACCAATCTTACCCTCAACAGAATAATCAACAACACAACCACTATTCATACCAACCGCAACATCCACATCCTCATCCTCCTCACCCAGTTCATATACCAAATCCTAATCTGTCGTATGAGCCTCTCCTCGTGACTTTTTTGAACCTAAGGTGATTAAGTATTATGATGGGATCGCAAGACCAAGTTTGGAGGCAGATCGTCTAGAAATAAGCCCTACCTTGGTGCGAATGCATAAGGAGAATCAGTTTGATGGGTTATATAATAGAAAAGATCTAAATCAATATTTGGCAAATTTCCTGGATAAGTGAAACTGTCAAATACTGAGATGTTCCAGAGGATGCCAAGAGCCTCAGATTATTCAGTTTTACCTTGACGGGTAAAGCTAAGAAGTGATTATTGAGCATTAACCCAATGTTGACAACTTGGGACGAGTTTTTTTTTTGTGCTCCCAATTTCTCAAGAAATTTTATCCACCTTCCAAGATGTTGAAAGCTCGGGATGCTATAAGAGCTTTAAGCAGTAGTTAAGAGATTCTATATCAGAGGCTTGGGAGAGATATCAGGGATTACTACTAGCATGTCCTCAACATGGATTCAAGGAGGAGGAGATACTTCTTACCTTCACATTTGGGTTGAATGAGAGAGACAAGAATCATCTTAATTCTTGTGCTGGAGGATCGGTGTGGACAAGAACGGTGATGCAGGTGAAAGATATCATTGAGAACATTTCTGCTAATGATTAATTCTAGAGTGAGAGAGGATATGGAAGCAGAGACAGGGCAACTCAGTTGGAAGAAGAGAATAAAAGCATGAGAAACATGATGATGATGTTCATGGAGAAGATGGGAAATCCTTCCCAACATGCACCTTCTAGCCAAGCAAATCAAGTTCAAGCCTCTTAACCTTAGGGTTTCCCACAAGCACCAGTTGAGGATGCAAATTTCATGGGGAGACAACCCTACGTACCAAGGGTCGTACCAATAAAACACTTATAGGAATCTTCAAGGACCGAGACCATACATTTCACCACTTTTCCAACAGAAATACCAGAACAACTACCCAGCTAATCAACCCTATAATCCCAATTTCTGAAAGCATGAGATTTTCTTTTACTCAAACCAAAAAGTTGCTATTCAACTTCCATCAGGGGTCGATCCGGGATCGAAACCTCCTAACAATGAAGGGAAAGCTACTACAGAAGAGATGCTTGCTTTACTTTTAAAGCAAATAGAGAAAATGAGAAATGACAACAATAAGATGTTTGACTGGATTGAGAATACTCACAAGAGGATTGATAAAGCGTTGAAGCCCCGCAACTCCCAAGTAAAGACCCTGGAGTTCTAGATGGGGCAAATGACAAACTTTCTGGGACTGCAGATGAATAAAGGGAAATCCCTTCTACCACTGAGCAAAACCCGAGGGAGCATTGCCAGGAAATTGAACTGAGGAGTGGAACAAAGTATGAGGATTTCTCAATGCCAGTTGATGGTCCTGGGGTTGAGCATGTTGAGTCTGGGAATGATGATTCATGTGAAAAAGGTGAAGAAGCTACGGAGAGGAGGAAGGAGAAAGAGAAGTAGAGAGTTGATGAGGTACCAACAGAGGAGTTTGTCCCCAAAATGTGAATGATGCAAGGGAGAACAAGATGTAGACAAAAGTTGATGAGTGGGGAGTACCAAAATCTGTGGTACCGGTACCATACCCACAGAGATTCATGAAGAAAACACTACAAAAAAAAGTTCAAATAAAGAGGATTTTAAAGAGGGACTTAAAGAGGGATTGAGGGTTAAAGAGGGGGTTAAAGAGGGAACAAAGCCCTCTTTAAAAAGGGCCTTGCCAAGTTAGCCCTCGTCTCGGCCCTCGCAAATTGGCGAGGGGAAGCCCTCGCAAATTTAAAAAGGGGCAAGCCCTCGCGAAACCCCAATTTTTTTTAAAAAAAATATTCTAGCGGGTTTGACCCGCGAAGAAACCCAAATCCGACCCAGACACTAGGCTGACCCGCGAGAATGGAGCTTACTTTTCGCATGAGAGAGGGTTTGAACCCGTGACCTCTCATATGTATGAGTGAGTGCCTTGCCATTTGGGCAAGTTATATTACTATTAATATTTTTACTTTATATTTATATATATGATATATACACTTAGTTTTTAATATTTATTCTATATTAGGAAAGAAAATTAAATATATATTATTATCATTGTATATATTTGTATATAAATCTAAAATTTTATATTTATTATTATTATTTATGTATTTTAATTGCATAAAATTTGTATATATTTATTTTAAACTAAAGTTATATTATTACTTCTATATTCACTTTTTCTTGTTAACTTTTTATTTATTTTTAAAATTATCACTTCTTTATTCTTTTAATCAAATTTAACTTTTAAATACATGAAAATTATCATTATATATATATATATATATATAATATTTTAGTTAGTATATGTTGTAATAGACACATTATATGTCCAATATTGGTGTCTTAATCATTCGAATAATTTGAATAAATTATGCAAGAATAATTTTAACAAATACTTATAATTACACTGCAATATCTTTGTCACTATTTATTAATTAATACAATTACATATATACACTTTTTTATCATTTTAATTTAAATATAATAATTCCAATAAATTAAGAGCTTAAATTAATTTTGATAATGTACGTACAGTGGTTGGTTGAGATGTGTATAAAAATTAAACACGTATTGAACCCTTCTTTAACGTTGTACTAATAATTAATAATACACAATATACACTAATTAATAATTTATACTAATTAATTATTTGCAAATAATTAAACTAATTAATAATTAATATACATAAACTTAATTAATAATATATTATTTATTAAATATATATATACACACAGAACATATTATATTAAATTTTATTAATTAAATATTATAACAATCCACTAAATATTATATATATATACACATATATAATATACTAATTGGTGTGTGTGGGGTGGGTGGGGGAGTAGCTATTAATTGTGTGTGGGGGAATTGTTGCAAGTGTACATATGTATGGTTTAATATTGGCGAGGAGGTGAGCTGTGCTCGCCATCTTTGACGAGGGGCAGAGTACGCTTATCTTCTAATACAAGTTAATTAATTAGTATATATATAATATAATAATAATATTAATATTAATACAAATTATAAGAATCATAACATAAGTACATATATAATTATTTAATAATATTTATACTATACAAATATCAATACATCTCTATAATTAATAAATAATAAAATAATTATTATTATATAAATGAATTAAATAATAAATATCAAACCGGCGAGGGTTTTACCCTTGTAAATCGGCGAGGGTTTTACTCTCGCAAACCGGCGAGGGGCCGAGTGCTCGCGAACCGGCGAGGGAAGTCCCTCGGCTCGGTCCAAATCGAAACTTAACGAGGGCGCGCGCTCGCGAAATTGGCGAGGGTTCAATCCCTCGTTCATGCTCGAGGGTTAAGCGCTCGCTAATTTAGTTGGCGAGGGGCAGTGCTCACTAATTTAGCGAGGGTTCGATCCCTCGCAATTCAGCGAGGGTTTTGCACTCGTTAAGGATTTTTCCCCTTGTTAAATAAAGAGGGATTTTTCCCCCTCATCTCGCACCTCTTTAAATTATTATATTTTATACCCTATTTAAAACCCTCTTTAATTTTATTTATTAAAGAGGGACCCCTACCCCCTCACTAACTCCCCTCTTTATTTCATCATTATTTTGTAGTGAAAACTCAATGACAAATTTGGGAAAGGGTCACTTACATATTGGTTCAAAAAAATCACTATATTTACAAATTGGTTCAAAAAAATTGCACGGTAGTATTTTTTTTTTTTGCACGGAAGCATTTTTTTTTACACGGGACCAATATGTAGTTTTTGTCAATTTGTTGAACCATTTTTTACTTTTTCCTTTGGGAAATTTTTGGAGATATTCAAGAAACTCTACATCAACATCCCGTTCTACGAAGCAATCAAACAACTTCCTAGGTACACAATTTTTTTTAAAGAATTTGCTAGCTAAGATAGGAAGGATAGATGAGCCAGAGATGGTGAAGTTCACCAAGGAGTGTAGTGCTTTACACAAGAATTCACCAAAAAATATAAAGATCCGGGTAGTTTCACTATCTCGTGTAATATGGGGAATGAGTGTTAAGGAATACATTGTGTGACTTAGGGTTAAGAATCAAATTTGATCCTCTTGTCCATTTTCAAGAATCTCAATCAGGGAGATATGAAGTCTACTTCCAATATCCTGCAATTAGCTGATGGTTCTACTACCACTCCAAATGGCTTTGTGGAAATCTACTAGTGAAGATGGAAAAGTTTGTGTTCCCAACTGATTTCTATGTCTTGGAGATGGAAAAAGATAAAGATGTTCCTCTCATACTGGGTAGGTGATTAGAGTCATAATTGCATCATTTTGCATCCATTTTGATATGGTTTTGATGAGTTTATGTTCATATTTGATTCTAATATGCTATACTTTGTTCTATTGACCCCTCGTTGGCAAGAAAATTGTGTTTATAGGAAAAATGAAACAAAAAGGTGAAGGGATAAGCAAGTTTGATAAATTTCAGATTTATTAAATCAATCCAAAAGGTGAAAATGATATAACATGTGAAAGAGCTTGAATAGAGGGTCGCAACGCAAAAAGAATCGAGTCAATCGGAGTTCTAGAGCTCAAGATATGAAGAAAACAAGTGGCTCGGGCGCCAGGAAGACCATGGTCGTGTGCCTCCATAGCCGTGGTCGCGCGCCCACGTTCTGACCCACGTGCTAAAGCAGCGCGCGACCAAGCGCGCGCACAGTGTGGTTGCGTGCCTCCTAGGTGGTCGCTTGTAAGCACGATTTTCCTCCTCATTAAGGGTATCTTCATCCTTTTTCGCGTTTAATGAAGGACACTTTGGTCTAAGCATTGTGGGCATTATAAATACCTCAAGGATTAGATTTTCAAGCATTCCTCATTATTCCAATTTCTTAGATTAGTTTAGAGAGAGAATTAGGTAGTTTTAGAGAGAGATTAGAGGTTACTTAGTGGGTTCTTAGATAATCTCATACATCTTTCTTCAAATACTTTCAATCTAGCCATTAGATCTTTAATCTATTTTTTGTATTGTAATCTCCATTGAATTTCCTACGTTTCTACGGTTCAGTTTATGTTTTTGAGCTTTGGATCAAGACTTTGCATTTGGAGGTTTGTAGCTTGTATTTCGATTCATCTACATTTGGTAAGTTTTCATTCAATTCTCTTGTTTTAGTTCTTAATCATGATGTTTAGACTCTTAATTGTTGTTTTGTACTTCCAATTAGCCATATGGGATAATCCCTTGTTGCATTGGTGTATGAATACTATGTTGTAGTTTAGTGTTCTATTAATCCTATGCATGATTAAGTGATCTTGATGGATTGATACTCTTAATTGATGAATTGTATGAATGCTTGGTATGTCAATTGGATGTTTAGGGCCTAAGTGGATTAGCAACATATGAGAATTGAGTTGATTCATAGAAGTTCTTGATTGAATATTGTGCATGCCAAGTGTTTGATTAAATGCTCTTAAGTAAATGAGAATTGTTTAAGAGTAAAGACGTCTCACTTAGAGTATTGGGTTTTGTTAGAGAGATCTAGACATTTGATAAAGCCCTTAGCTTGTGTTGTTAGAGAGATCTAGACACTAGTTAAAGTCCTTAGCTCAATTAAGACATCAAGTGACCTTTTGCATGCTAGGATGGATAGGCACTAGGTGAACCATAGTAGGATTACTCAATGCACACACACATCTCACTTTTGCTCATCTCTAAGAGGTGATAGTTAGAATTTACTAATCTTTGTTGAATAGTAAATAGAAACCAAGACCTTTTTTCTTATTTTTCTAGCTATTAACCTTTGTAAACACTCAATGCTTGCTTGATATTACATTGTTTCCCTGTTTTCTATATTTTTATTACTTGGTTAACTTGCCACGTATACGACGACAATACACTTGCGTGAGACACGATTTTGGCAAACAAGTTTTTTGGCACCGTTGCCGAGGAAACAGTCTCTTTGTTAGGCTTGTATTGATATTTACTTATTTCTCTTTATTTCTTTGTTTGTTAGTAATCATTCTTGGTGAGTGTTGATACTTGCTTGTTTTTGTAGGAGTTAACTTGTTGGTCCCGAAACGAGTAAATCAGTGTATGGGGGGAAGAATACACTGATGTCAGATTTTCCAAAAAATTCTCAGGAGAATGCTCTTTCGAACTCAAACAGGAAGATCCTGAGAGTACTATACTGAATTGATGGTCCGCAGGGGCAGCAGGAACAAATCAGTCAGGAGTTCAGATAGACTGAGTCTGAGTAAAGTGCTCTCGGAAGCTCAGTAGAGATAACGAACCTACTGACCGCTCGGAAGCTAGTTAGTTGGACAACTATCTCAGTAAGCTAGAATGAGTGCGGAATGTGAGCCCTTAAGTTCTACTCGTTTTAGTTTCTGAAAACATTTTCTCTGACTTGCTTAGAAAAGGTGGTTGAGGCTGGTGCACAAGATTAAGAGTCAGGAGAATTGGTTCCTCTTGAATTTCCAAACTTATGTGGAATGCTCAGTTTATGATGAATGACAATATGATCCTGAACAATGATGCAAATCAGCACACAAGTGGCTTTTTAACGTGGTTCGGAGATAACCAACTCCTACGTCCACGGCCTGATTTAACAGGAAGTGATCCTTTTCCACTGAGGATCAGAACTTGTTTTTAATGTGCCAAGGTGCACTAATAACTTCCTTCCTCTCTTAGGAACTTAGCCCCTGGGTGGTTTTACAAGTCTCAGTCCTTCTAACCAACATTCCTCACAACCTGAGGGCTTTGGTATTCTGACTCCAACTAAGATGATAGCTTTAACAATAAAAAACAAAGCTAAGGTTAAGAGCTATCGATTCTAAGCAAATACATAGTGAATCCTTACAACGCTAGGGAAACTTAATAGCAGAGTGTTGTTCAAAGTATGCTCAGAGTGCTTGGATTCTTGAGAATGCTTTCACTTGGAAATTTCCCGTAAACTTGAATGGGTGCAAAGTCCTCTGTATTTATAAGAAAATTTGAAACAGATCCGTTGGAGGAGATCTACCCAAATCTTCCTATTTTAGGGTGGTTGCAGACTAGATGTACTTGTTGACCGTTTTCCAGTGCTTAATCCGGAAATTCTGAGCCCCCCGCCTGCAACTCTGAAACACATTGAATGCCGCATTAATTGCTGTGCAGACTCCATACATGCGTGTCGATCGTCGATTGGCTCTCCGTACAAACGACTAGTTATTCGACGTGACTATGTGCTTCCTCGTACATTTAAACTCCGAGTCTCTTGTCTTTGACTCAGAATAAATGTTGTCTTTATCGGAGTCCACTGACATTCTCTTTGTCTCAGGTGTTAGCATAAATGTCAACTACCCACAGCAAGTGTAACCTTTATGCTTAGGACTTACAGGTATCAGTAAATGATACAAAGTCCAAGTCAGGTCTTACAAGTATCAAAAGATGATACTCAGCCTGAATAAGGTTACGTTGCCCTCACTAACTAAGTCTTGACCTGAGCATGCTTAGTGTACTCAGTAGGATCAATAGTCAGTGGAATCTTCAGGATCTCTTTAGGATGGATCATCAGGCCTTCGGTCTTCAGTTTCAGTTCAGGCAATCTTCAAGACTGACTCTGACTTTTTTAGGATGGAATGCACTTCTGACTTCAGATAATTGGGTCGACACCAACACTCTTCAGTCTTCAACACGTTCCCCCTGAACTGAATCCCTAACTTGACTAATCCTGATCTAGATAATTTTGACTTCTGTACTTAGGCAAATCATCAGGGATTTTGGGATCTAATCAAAATACTCAGATTGTCCCAATATTTCCCCTTTTTTGATGATGCCAAAACCCTTAAGAAAATTCCTATCCATCTAAACAACCAACTGACTAAGTCAGTGAAAAGGCTCAGTACCTCCTGACAAACTAGGTACTCAGTCTATAAGATGGAAACAAGGAAAGAGTTAGTACAGTTCTTGATAAAGATGCAGAAAAGTAAAGTCAAGAGTCAACAAGAAGTTGTACTCAGGAAATAATAACTTCATTCATTATTCAACAAAGATACAAGGAGTCCTGAAGCTGTTACAAGTATTTCCTGAGCAAATAACCCTGACAAACTACTCTTCTTCATCTTCATCTTCATATTCGCACTTGTCCAACGGAATACTATACATGTCCAGCATACGGAGCAAGGTCAAGTCCATCTTACTCTGATTGTTCAGGGCATTCACCACCCTCACAATTCGGACTACCTCCTCCTGAATAGCTGGTTTGTCTAGCTGGTTGGACTTCCCTTGCAAAGGTGGTGGGTACCTGATCATGTCCAGAGGAGTGATCTCGACGCCCACTGAGTTAGAATGTCTGATGATTTCGAACCATAGATCCTGATACTCCTCCGACATCCAATGGTGGAGGATGACATCCTTGTCTTCTTTCAGGTCATCCCAGACCCCCACCACATAGAACAGATAGGCCCATCGATTCCTAACCGGAATCCACCTTTTGGAAAACTCCTTGGGAATGAACTCCTCAACATACTTGGATTGAGGAGGTCCCTGATCTTGAGCCACCACTTCCTTCCACGGAGCCTTCTTCCGAAATCCTGAATTAACCTTCTTCTGCTTCTCAATCTGCGAAGTCAGGTACTCCACAGTCTCTTTCAACCTTTTGATCTGACCGAGTTGCGAAATCTCCTTCATCTTCACCAACTTCACCGTCTCGGTCATTTCCATCTTCTGAGTGCTTGACCCCGGATACTCAGCTTCCTCCATCTCCATGAAAATCAGATCCAAGGAGGTCTACTTCAGCTTCTTCGGATCAGGTTAAGATTGATTTTCTTTAGCAGCAGCAACTGACCTGGTCCTCTTCCTCTCAGCAGCAGCCAATTCAGGAGGAAAGTTTTTCTTCTTTACTTTGCTTTCCCTTTTCTTTCCTTCCCCCTTTTTGGCATCATCATCGTTTAGCTTTTTGACGATGTCCTCAAGGGTTTGACCATAGATTGCGGATCACTCAGTCAGGTCCTGCTGTTTTTGCTGAAGATCTCCAATCTGTCTTCCGAACTCACGCACCTCAGACCCCAGCAGCTTCACGGCCTTGTTGTGCTCTGTGCGCAACTTGGAACCCAATACCTTCACAACCTCCTTAGCCTCAGCAGAAACCTCACCTCTGACATCAGCCTTGACTTCCCCCTTCAGCTGAGCAATTTTTGCATCGATAAGTTGATTCTGCCTTTCATCAATCTTCTGATCGATTAGTTTGTTAAACTTCTCATCCTGCTCAACCAAGGTGTCAGACGTCAACTTCTTGCAGGCGTTGATTGCTTTTGATGCTTGCCCTACAAGAGTTGTGACTTCTATCCCATGAGTGGTTCCGAGCTCAATAAACCCTCGGTCACTTCTTTGCCTAGCTCCTCCTGGTCCTGATTTAGCTTTTTCATCTGTTGGTTAATCAGCTCAGCATTGATACTGAACCGTTTAATCCTTGCCTCGTGCATATGCAAGCGTCTGTGGAGGTAGGCATGAGTACGAGATGTATTACGCACCTATAGAGCTCGCCTCTGAATCCGACCACCAGGAATAGAAACCAGGTCAGATGGTCTTGAAATCAGTTTCATCGGGGCCTCTCCTGAAGCCTCAGCAGTCCCGACCCCGAGAATGCATCATCGGCTGGTGCAATGACCTCATCATCTGCACCTTGCTGAGCAGCATCAACAATCACCATCACCTTATCTTCCTTTTCCTTCTCCTTCTGAACCTCCGGAACTATCACCAGTTCCCTCCCCCCACCTTCAGCCTTCTCCGGCTCTGTAGAAACAACACCATAATAAACTTTTCGAATAATAAGCATAAAATCATCCACCTTCAGGAGCTGGGTGAATGACCTGATGTTGAATGCGTCAAATAAAGCTGACACCTCCTCCTTCAGCTTTTCCCATCCTTTCTTCTCAGCCAGAGTGGCGAGCTCAGCAAAGGTTGCCTTCCGGATCAGAGCGTAAGTGCGGAGTTGCACTACCTCTTCACGCTGAGCCTCCGTCAAATCTGAGAAGTGCTTTCCCACGGGCTTGAGGGCCTGATTCCTAGCCAGAATCCCAAAATCAATCAGGCTGGCCAAGTTAGGAGCTGGGAACTTCCAGGGCACCTTAGACTGCTCCTCCTCACACTTCTCTTTCTCCTTATCCTCCTTCTTCTCAGCAGTAGATTCCTCCTGAGCGGGTTCCCCTTCCCCTTGTCCTTCTTCAGAATGAACCTCCTCATCCAGAAATTCAGCAACAACAGAGTGGATCTGCACATAAGCAACATCCTGATCATACACAAACTCTGAAGCGGAAGAGATAACCTCCGGAGTAGCCGCGATCGGATCCACTTCTTGAATAATCTCATCACGGTGCTCTTGGACATCCTCCTGCTGAGCAATATCCTCCGTCCTTTCCTCGACCACAGTAGACGGCTTATTAGTCAGCATAGTCTTCTTCTCCGGAGCTGACTTCAAAGCCTTGACCTCAACGCCTTCTTGAATTTTAGAACAATGGGGTTCACCTTCTTTGCCTTCTCGGAAGGTTTGCTTGTCTGAACAGCCTTTGTGGTCTTGGCCTTCTTGCCCGTTTCCTCTGTCAGGGAGCAGAAGAGGGTAAGCCGGGCATGTAATACCCCGAACCAAATTAGGATTTTCTATTATATATATTAAATGTTATGCTATATATATATATATATTTAACTTACTAATTTTTATCTCTTTAAGGACATTATGTTCTTAAAAGGTTGATTTCTACTCAACGGTTGGTCCAAAACCAGAACCGGGAGCACTCCTAGCACCGTAACTGCGAATCAGACTTAAATATATCGATGTAATGAGTAAGATAAATTCCTAAATAGTCTTTTAAAGGCCTTTAAGTGTAAAAGAATTATTAAACAAAAATTTAGACGTTTATCGCCAAATGTCGAACCGAAAACCCTAAATTTCAAAAATCGTCAATCCGGCGAGTAATTACAGTTCCTAATCAAGACTTAATTAGTAAAATGAGTTAAATACAAGTTTTGATTAATAAATACAAGATATAAAAATTTTGTACGCCAAAACGAGCAAAATATTAATTTTTGGAGCCCAAAACGCAACCGAATAATATCCGATTTCAACATCGAAAACCATATCGCGTCCCAAAATACAGTTAGAACACAAATTCCCCTCCTAAATACCCCCATGACCGACACCAATCTGATTGTTTGAAGAAAATTGGGTCAAAGTGTACCATACCCCTAAATTAAGGAACCATGCTTTCTTTCCTACTGCCCACCTTTCCTTACCTAACCTTGACTTCTCTTACCTCCTTATGCAGCCTCATGGTCGGCCACATGCCCCATTTCACTATATATTCAATTGTCTTGGTTCATTTCCGCACTTTGAGCAAAGAAACCCAAGCAGAAAAATTAATCAAACTCCTCTCCTTTATTTTCCTACAACTTTCGGCCATCTTCATTTCAAAGGGGGAAGAAATTTTCTTCTCCATTTTCTAACCATAAGAGAGCTTCCATTCTCAAGTATCAAGAAATCCATGGAGTTAGGTTGAAGGTTGGAGTCATTTCCTTGCAAAGAGGAAGCCAACATCTCTCCCTCTCTCTTTAAGTTCATGTTTTTCCTCTCCACTTCTCCTAACTTACTCCATTGCCTTGTTTTAGCTCAAAACCAAAGTATTCCTCCAAGTGGTGCTCCATTCCTACAAGTTTAAGGGTCAAGGGACAAATAAAGCTTCTTTTATTAACAAGAAAAAGGCTCCAAAGGTTGTAAAACCCCAACTCAAAACATTTGGTTTTCTTGCATGTGTATGTAAGCTATGTGTGTTTATTGTTCCATATTTTTAGATACCATGAAACCTTAGGACTTTTTCACTTTTTAATGTTCAAATGCATGATAAATGAAGTCTTGGATGATGTTTTTGAAGGTGTTAAAATGTTGGTGGCATGGTAGTTATGGAATAGAAAATGTAAGTGAAAGCATGCACACAAACCACACACTCTATACACTGACCTCGGCTTTCTTATAGGATTCAGAACTCATGTGTTATATATTTTCGGATTATCTTTATATGGTTGGAAACTAAATCAAGTTAGCTTTCATTTGAATCTAGTTTGAGCATTTTTTGAGTTTTCGTTAATAAGTTATGAATTTTCTACGAACGTGTGACAAAATGCTCCTTATTTCGAAATTATGGATTTTCTGGGAGTAATCAGTTCATGGAAAAAATATTTAAAAAATTATGGTCAAATACTAAATTAATCTTAGTACCTGCATGATTTATTTCTTGATTTTTAGAGGTGTTTAAATATTTTTACCAAAATTATTTCGAAAATTGCACAGTTTTTGAAATTTCTGGAACAATCTGCCATGTTTTGAAATGAAGCCTAAAAATCATATTTTCCTAAAGCAAATAACATGAAATAAATTTTATATGTATAATATACATGATAAGGTAGATATTGTAAAAATTTCATGATTTTTGGGTGAGTTTTGATATTTTTATAAAATACTCAAAGTTGGTATGAGTGTAGTCCAAAATGCAAACTGCCCTACTTGAATGTTGTTGCTCATGTGTTAGCTTCTTGTAAAAGAAAAATATAAATGTTTTCCATGATAAAACTAGTCTAAATGCTATGTTAGTGAAGGCTATGTGTTGATAAATGCTATTTGAATGCATGATTTAAGTGAATGGCATGATGTTTGGTGTTGATTTTAGATTAAGGACTATATTTTCTTGTTTGCCTTGAGAAGTCACCAAATTTGGGATTCTTTGGATTTTTGAGAAAAATTGGCTCAAGCACAACTTTTTTGAAATACACAATTAAATACTAGGTGAACTTAGGGATCTCCATGATTTATTTCAAAGTTTTTGAACTAGCCTAAATATTTACAAAAATTATTTTTGTTAAGGTCATGATGTTGGAATTTTCTATGGAAACCTAAGAAAATCATTGTCCTCTTTCTAAACATGATCCAAAACCTAAAATTTTCACTTACAAAATGAATTGCCACAAGGTGTTATACACCTAATTATGATCTCATTATACTAATTTTGTGATTTTTAGTTATGTTAAAATGTGTTTAGAAAATACTTAAGATTAGAAAATAAAAGGTATTTCTTTTCAAATTGTTTCTTTCTAAAATAGATCATATTTGATGAGCATGATGTAATAGTGATTTGGAGTTCTAAAATGCTATGTATGAAACTTTGTTTGCATGGTTTTGAACTCATTATTCTAATTTTATGATGATATGTTTATCATTTAAAGGTTTAGCACACTAGTTATTGCAAGTTTAAAACCTTAGCAAATTGCATGCTATATGTTCTTTTTATTTAATGTTTAGGACATTAAAATACTACATGTTCATCTATTTTAATGTGTATGTGCTATTTACTCTTCAAGTTTAGAATATTATATTTTCTCGCAAAGTTTAGGATATTATATTTCCTTTCTATGTTTAAAACATCACGTTTTCTTGCTAATTTTAGGATGTTATATTCTCTTGTTTGAATTTATGATTATATGTTTTCTTAAGTGATAAGAATAAAGAGAATAAGACTTTAAGTGCTCAAAAGTCCCCTTTCGGACAAACGTGTATAAAATCTGAAAGAACTTCTAAGACATCAATAACTGAAACGCAATGAATGGTGCTAGGTGTAAGTGCGAGAATGGTGACGAGGATTTCTGGGCGAAAAGAATGGTGACTGTTTTTACAAAAGGAAAGCGTTTAAGGTGGGTGACACTTACTGTATTGGATTGAATACTATATGGACTGTTGGTGTATACGAATGAAAATGTTTTGACCTTCGGGTCCGGTTACGAGGTTATTACCCAAATGCCTACGGGCGAAGTATCTCAAATGATACGTAATGGTCTGGCTTGTGTAGCTAGGAGCTATGGTGGAAAAGAGCTTACGAGCTAAAATATCTCAAATGATATGTAGTGGTCTGGCTTGTGTAGCTAGGCGCCGCAGTGGAAAAGGGCGGCCTACGGGCTATATGATAACAGGTATCTCAAATGATACGTAATGGTCTGGCTTGTTTAGCTAGGCGCCATGGTGGAAAAGGGCCTACGGGCTATATGATGAATGATGAGCCTTTGTGGCTATGAAAAATGTTTTTACAAAATGATATGTTTGTGTACTGCCGATTTGTATAGTAGCATACAGGTCGCCCACACTGAGAATTCAAATCTCATCCCCCTATTTATAAATCTTTTTCAGGATACGACAAGGTGGAGTTCATGCCAGTGGAAGAGTGATACGATTTCCGATATTGGTATTTTGTCATACATTTAAAGAAAAGGAGTTAAGGATGATAATTCTTATTATGACTTTGTAAATATGATAAAGTGATGAACAATTACAAAATTCCTCGATAATGATGATGTATAGTGCTTATTTATTGTTTGTTTTATGCCAAACTTTTTACAAAGATCCTAGAATGGTAAATCATCAAAATGGCCACCGAGTCTTTCATAACAAAAAAATTATCTTTCCGCTGTACATGTATTCTTTTAACAAAACATATGCTTCCGCTATCTATTTAATGTCATTAAAAGTGTTTCATATTTAAAAGAAAAAAAATAGTATGGATTTTCAGTCACTAAGTGATGACTCGGGTTTCTAGAATGACGAAATTGCATTTTGGAAAACTGGGGCGTTACAGGGCAGGCAGAGGAATGGACTGAGCTATGTCAATGTCTCTGATCGATAACTTCTCAATCATCAGAGAGATGCGGGTTCCGTAATGAACTGGTTTCTTGAAGGTAGCAAGCCCTTCCTCTGAATACTCAATCTTCTTCTTCTCCTGAACCAGTTGCTGGAGGAATATTCCTCCCAGTTAAAAGACTGATCAACGCCCTCCTTCACCGCCATCATCATGTACAGCTTGGGCCTAGACACTTGCTCAAGCCCTCCAACACTTCCCATCACGCTCTGACAAACCAAGTCAAAGAAATGCATGGGTGTTGTATGAAGGATAGAATTGTTCAGTCTGGCCTTAATCAGAGTGTCCTCATCACAGAGAGAGTTGAGGAATTCCTGCTCCTGGCCCATCGCATGCTCTTGGGGCTTTTCCCTGTGTGAGGAAGGTTGAAGGTGGATCTGATCAACCGTCTGACATTGACGGTGACCCAACACCTCTGAACCACCTTCTTCCCGGTGACGATAGTGTTGTGGCTCGTCAGAATGTAAGATTCCCATTCTTCTTCCTTGTTTTCAGCCAACTTCAAGAAGAAAGCTGCGACCAGTCGGGGATATAGTCTGTCTGGCTTCAGAGTAACCTATTTGAGAAGATCAACATTCTGGAAATAGTCACGAACAAGAACTATTTCCTCATGTTCTGAGGAGAAGTCCACCACCGGCTCGAAGGCAATATTGTCCCTCAAATAGTAGATATTGTCAAAGAAAGAACTTGCAGATGGAGACGACATTGAAGAGTGCTGGAGAGAGGTTAGATGCAGAGAGAGAGAGAGATTATAGATAGCAAGAAATATTATGGGTGCGTAAAGGACACAAAGTCTATATCTCCTTCTATTTATACTAAACATTCAGTTTACTTGGACGGTTAAGAAAAACCAACTCTTAAGATTTAACGATCTGGATTAAAGCAGAAAAAATACATGTTCAGAAAAAGCGATTTTTCGGTTTTGGAGAGTAATAATTCAAAAACTTTATAGAAAACTGTTCCCGCCCACTTTGCATTAAATGCTCGTCACAGTATGTCCGTATTTAATTCAAATAATTGCATTAAATAATAACTGAATATTACATGAACAGCTGGGATTGCAAGATAAAAATCTTTGATTTGACAAGATGACAGACAAAATCAGAGATGATGCAAGCAAGTCATGATGAATAAGTAAATTAGAACAAACATACCAGTCAGTCAAATGTAGTTATTGACTGATACCACTTATGACTGATCAGGGTGACAAGCCCTGAGTTTTGAGTCCTGATCCTTAACCATCCTGAAAATGAAAATCTTCTCCTAACGTCAGTTCCCCTTGACAACCATCCACCTCTCTGCACAAACCATTCTCTTGATCCTGAGTCAGTCATTCCTCCTGACCTTGTTCAATCCTGAACTAAGATTCATACTGAATCTTCTAAGCCTGGGTCAAGAATTCCTAACTCTACTGACAACTCAACAAACCTGGTTTCAGGCAAAACCTTAGTTAGGATGTCAGCTCTCTGTTTGTCAGTAGGGATCCTCTCCATCCTTATATCCTTCTTCTCAACATGATCTCTTATGAAGTGATGCCTGATGTCTACATGCTTACACCTTATGTGTAAGACTGGGTTTTGGGATATGGTTATGGCACTGTTATTGTCACAATAAATTGGGACTTCAATAGCCTCTACTTGGTAGTCTCTCAGTTGTTGCTTCAACCAAAGAATTTGGGAGCAACAACTGTCTGCCACCATATACTCAGCCTCAGTGGTAGACGTTGCAACACTTGTTTGTTTCTTAGAAAACCAAGAGATCAGTTTTCTCCCTAGAAATGGACATGTGTCTGTAGTTGATTTCCTATCAATCCTACAGCCTCCGTAATCAGCATCAGAATAAGATGTCAGTTCTAGGTTGTCATCAGAGGGATACCAAAGTCCTAAGTTGACTGTACACTTAAGGTATTTCAGAATCTTTTTGGCACTCTCTAGATGACTATTCTTCGGATCAAACTAAACCTAGCACATATTCCAACTGCATAGGTGATGTCGAGATGACTTGCAGTTAGGTACAACAACGAAACAACCAATGCCCTATATACAATCTGATCTACTGAGGTCCCCTCCTTATCAAGATCCAGCTTCTTGTTTGTGTTTACGGGAATACGTGAGACTTTGCTGGACTGAACTCTAAATTTTTGAATCAAATCCCGTTCATACTTGGACTGATTTATGAAAATTCTGGAGTCAGTTTGCCTGACCTGAAGACCGAAGAAGAAATTCATATCTCCCATCATTGACATCTCAAACTTCCCCGTCATCAGCTTTGAGAATTTCTCACAAAGCCTCAGTTTCGGTGATCCAAAAATAATGTCATTGACATAAATTTGGACTAAGAGAATGTCCTTCCCTTCGGATATCCTGAATAGGGTCCTATCCACTGTTCCTTTCATGAACCTGTGGTCGATCAGGAACTGGGAGAGAGTATCATACCAAGCTCTAGGAGCTTGTTTCAGGCCGTAAAGAGCTTTCTTTAGGTGATATACCTTGTCACCGACTTCGAACCCAGGAGGTTGCTCCACATAAACCTCCTCGTTTAGAATTCCATTCAGGAAAGCACTCTTCACGTCCATCTTATACACCCTGAACTTCTTAAATGTTGCATAAGCCAAGAACAACCTGATTTCTTCCAACCTTGCGACCGAAGCGAAGGTCTCATCATAGTCGATCCCTTCGGCCTGAGAGTAACCCTTAGGCACCAGTCTGGCCTTGTTCCTGACAACAACATTTTTCTCATCCCTCTTGTTTTTAAAGACCCACGTGGTGCCAATAACATGTTGACGCCTAGGTCTATAAACTAACTCCCAAACCTGATTCCGCTCAAACTGATTGAGCTCATCCTGTATGGCCACGATCCAGTTGGGGTCAGCAAGAGCTTCTTCTATGTTCTTAGGTTCCTGATCAGACAGGAAGTAGCAAAACATAGCGCTCTCGCCATGAAACAACCTTGTCCTGACCTCCTCATTGATATCACCAATGATATCTGCCAATGAGTGATCAGAAAGTCATGTCCTCTGACTGACTAGAGCTCTAGGAGCAGCTTCTGATGTTCCTTCACCTGATCCTAAAATGTTAGTCCCAATAATAGGTAAAGAAGCAGAACGAGCAAGAACAGGGGACACTGAGTCATTCCCTGAGGTTTGTCCAATATCAGGGACATTATTTCACCCTACAGAGTTAGACTCAGTAATTGTCTCAGGTGCAGAAGCATCATCACCGACAATTCTTACCTCAGGTTGAGACTGTGCCTCCGTTTGAGACTCAACATTCTCCAAGGCTGGGGCTTGCTGAAGGTTAGCCTGAGGTCCATCCTGATCGTCATCATCATCCCATCCCATGGGAGCATGTACAAGCTTGACCTTGAACTTAGGATTTTTCTTCACGCTCAGTCTTGTCACCTTCTTGGTAACCCCCTCAGTGTCAGGACTTGGAACCTGTTTTCTACGCACTGATGCAGTCTCATCAAACACAACATGAGGTGTTTCCTCCACACAAAGAGTCCGACAGTTGTACACTCTAAAGGTTTTGCTGACTGAGGAGTATCCTAAGAACACTCCCTCATTAGACTTGCTATCAAAGGCTTTAAACTGGTCTTTCCAATTGTTCAGGATGTAACAATTACACCCAAAGATATGGAGATAGGAGATGTGAGGCTTCCTCTTGTTCCACGTTTCATAGGGTGTCTGAGCATTTTGTTTGTTTAGCATAGATCGGTTCTGAGTGTAGCAAGCAGTATTGATTGCTTCAGCCCAGTACTTCTTAGGCAGTCCTGACTCGGCTAACATGGTCCAGGCAGCTTCCTTCAGGGTCCGGTTCCTTCTCTCAGCTACTCCGTTCTGATGCGGAGTCCTAGCTGCAGAAGTCTCATGAGCAATACCAAGGTCAGTACAAAAATCAGTTATATAAGAGTTAATAAACTCCGTTCCCCGATCTGATCTGATCCTGACGATGCTCTGACCCTGTTCCGTACTCAATCACTTGAGTAACTCCGGAAGCTTGACCTGAGTCTCCTTCTTGTTCAGCAAGAAAATAACCCATGTGTACCTGGAATAATCATCAAGAACAACAAGGGTATATTTCCTACCATTCATGATGATAGGAGTAATCGGACCTAAGAGATCCATGTGCAGGAGCTGAAGCTCTCTGTCAGTTGAGAAGACCTCTTTCTCCTTGAATGAAGCTTTGGTTTGCTTGCCTTCCTGACATGCTCCGCATACGTGGTCTTTGCTAAAAACTTCATTAGGTAGACCCTCTACAGGAGAAAGTCAAGAGATTTTGTTAATAATCTTGAAGTTTAAATGACTAAGGCGCTTATGCCAAAGCCAACTGAGCTCGGAGGAACTCTTAGCGACCAAACAAGTTTCAAGAGAGCTACTCTGAAAGTCAGCAAAATAAATGTTGCCTCTCCTGACACCTGTAATAAGAACCTGCAGTGTAGATTTGTCTTTCACAAGGCATATATTCAAGGTAAACTCTACACTAAATCCGTGGTCATAGATCTGACTGACAGATAGCAGATTATGCCTAAGACCCTCTACATAGGATACATTAGACACACGGACAGAACCAACAACAAGAGTACCAAACCCTCTAGTGAAACCCTTAGAGTTGTCACCAAAGGTAACCTGTGGGCCATCTTCTGCAACATAGTCTTGAAGGAGATCACGAAATCCTGTCATGTGCCTGGAACAGCCTGAATCCAGGTACCTATCCTTTTTCTGATCCTCCCTCCTCTTCTTGCAGCCCACAGCGACCTGAAAAGAATCAGGCCCCAGGTACCCTTCGGGATCCAGAGGTGTAAACCTGTCTCCCTAAAACATCAACATACACCGTTTTCTTCTTCCTTGGTGCCTTGGAAGTCAATGGTGTATGGGTGTCAGGCTGAGGTTCAGGAGCCTTGGATTTCTGCTTGGGGGCAAGCCTCCTGTTCCTCTTTGGCTTGGGTTCAATGGGCGGAGTGTTGTCCGGGGAAGGAGCAGCTCGATCCTGACCTCTTGGTACACGAGGTCTGGATTGGGTGTTTCCGGAATTAGGGTTCCATCGTTCCTTAGGAATCACCCGGTCAGTTCTTCTCCTATCAGGATTAGGATGTCCCTGATGGGTCCTGAGCCCTGCCTGAGGCACCTGGACCTCAGTATCCCTTGGCCTCGCCTGAGGTCCCCTCCGCCCTGAATTCCCTCTTCACTGAGCATTCTGAGGCTGAGCCTGAGAAGTACTCGGAGCAGAGTTCCTTTGGGCCTGAGGGTTCTTGGGCTGAGCCTTAGGCTTCCCTTTGGTTTTGGCCCTGATCCCTCTGCCTTAGGTTTTCCTGGTGAGGTCGTCCTTTTGTCCAGCAGGTTCAGGGGACTGTTTTCCCTTCCCTGAGCCTTTATCCTGACGGGCAATACCCTGGCCTTTGCCGTCAGTTTGGGCAGGGACAAACACCTTCTTAGAGTTGCTTCCTGAAGCACCTCTTTTCTTTTTTCCCTTAGGGTTCTTTGAGTCGTAACCCAACCCTACTTTAGCACCGTCAGTATGCTGAGAGATAACTGTTAACTCATCAACCACTAGGGCTGACTTGTGTAACTTCTCCAGCTTTTCCTTCAGGTGCTCATTGTCCTCTTTCAGGGACTCAATTTCATTGTTGTACTTAAGCACCAGCTGTTGGTCAGCAATCTCCCTTGCAGTCTGCTCAAGACCCAGAGCAACACGCTCGGCCCTGAGGTGAGTGTACAACTCAGCGTCGAGCATCTCACGCAGGTAGATCCGCTCAACTTCCAACTGTTCCTGAATGAGGAACCGATCAATATCACGAGTCTCAATGAGAGAGGCCATGATGGCTTTCAGTCGTTCAACCTCAAGGGGAGCTTCATTATTTCCATTACGGACATGAAGTAGCTCTTCCTTAAGGCTTACTAGTCTTAGAGCCTCCTCAGTGTCTCTGACTCTCAGAGTCTCAGTGAGAAGATCATTCTCACCACTCTGGTTCGCATTTACCTCCACTGTGTGAGTATGAGTCTCCTGCAGCCTCGAAAAGTCAACCATCAATTGCTCTAAGGTGAGCTGAAGGTCGAGATATCTTGCTGAGTCTGAGCTAAGCTCAGGTGTGTGATTAGGAGAAGAGGCAGAATATCATACCTCATCATCTGCCATTAGGCAGAGGTCATCATACTCCTCGTCGGAGAAGAGTTTAGGGGATCGGCGTCTTGGGCCATAAGAATCTGAGGAATCCTCAGCAAGCATAGCTCTCCGACCAGAAGCCCTGAGATCTCTCTTTGCTCTTCGATTCTCTCACTCACAAGCGCTGAGCTCCGTGCAGTCATACTGATAGTGCCCAGTCTTCTTGCAGTGATAACACTGATCTGCATCACTGGCAACATACTTTTCAGTATAAAGTTTACCTTTTGAGTCCCTCCTGCTCCCTGATGATCTTTCAAGCTTGGAGCTGGATCTTCTGGGCTCAGCATCATCTCTCCTTCTGGAGCTCTTCTCTTCTCTCCTCCGATCAGGCTCCTCGTGCTCCCTCCTGATATTAGCACCCCTCATTTCTTCCCTCCTGGGGCGGGATCTCCTGGGGCTGAAATATCTTCGGTCCCTAGAATTAGTATAGAATTTCTTATACCTGCCAAACTGTGAGTTGAGCTTCTCGAACCTCCTGGCCATCAGGCTGTATTCTAGGGCAAGATCATCTTTACTTATCTCCTTCAGGGACTTCGAACCTGATCTAGGCTCAGGCTCAGTATTAGCTTTTAGAGTCACAGTCTTTTCTTTCTCAGGCATCCTTGCCTCAGTCACATCCTCACTGACCTCACCCTTCGTCTTCCTCTTATTGAGGTCGAATTCCAGAGCCTTTAACTCTGAGAAGCGGTAAGTGTGAGAGACGTTCGTGAAGTCCTAAGTGTTCTTCAGCAAGATCAGTCATGTATCCCATCTTCAGGGAGACAGTTAAGGATTTTTTAGGACACCTCCCTCTTGGGAACTTCTTCCTAAGGGTTGTCAGCTCGTTCATCATCTTAACGAAACGAGACTCCATCTGATCAATGGTCTCTCCATTCAGCATCTTGAAAGCTTCAAAGTTCCGGATCGCATGATCTCTCTTGTTCTCTTTAATCTTCTCAGAACCCTCGCTCATCTCCGCCAGGGCATCCCAAATCTCCTTTACCGTCTTCAGGTGCATCAGCCTTATCGAATTCTCATAAGAAATAGTGTGGAGTATAATGTTCTTAGCAACATTATCCAGTCTGATTTGCTTAATATGGTCAGATGTAAGCGCGGACCACTCCACAGGCTCCTCTCCTGCTTGGGGAACTAGGATATTTCCGGTCACTGGCCAGGTAGTTGCACAATTGGTCATGAACGAGATTGGGCCTTCCTCGATCACCCTGTACATCTGGTCATGAATGGAATAGAGATGGGATGAACTCCGAATTTCCAATAATCATAGTTAGTAACAGAGACCTCAGGAAGATTTCCCTCAAGGCGCTTAGAAGATGCCATGATATGTACATTTTCAGAAATAGATCAACTCAAATGACCTCCAAAAGTTTCTCCTCAGAAACTATCGGTACTTAAAGTAAGTGGTCTTTTAAATCACTGCTCTGATACCACTTGTTGGTCCCGAAATGAGTAAATCAATGTATGGGAAGGAATACAGTGATGTCAGATTTTCCCAAAAATTCTCAGGAGAATGCTCTTTCAAACTCATTCAGGAAGATCCTAAGAATACTACACTGAATTGATGGTCCGCAGGGGCAGCAGGGACAGATCAGTCAGGAGTTCAGATAGGCTGAGTTTGAGTAAAGTGCTCTCGGAAGCTCAGTAGAGATAACAAACCTACTGACCGCTCAGAAGCTAATAAGTTGGACAGCTATCTCAGTAAGCCAGAGTGCATGACGAATGTGAGCCCTTAAGTTCTACTCGTTTTAGTTTCTGAAAACATTTTCTCTGATTTGCTTAGAAAAGGTGGTTAAGGCTGGTGCACAAGATTAAGAGTCAGGAGAATTGGTTCCTCCTGAACTTTCAAACTTATGTGGAATACTCAGTTTATGATGAATGACAATAAGATCCTGAACAATGATGTAAATCAGCACACAAGAGGCTTTTTAATGTAGTTCGGAGATAACTAACTCCTAAGTCCACGACCTGATTTAGCAGGAAGTGATCCTCATCCACTGAGGATCAGAACTTGTTTTTAACATGCAAAGGTGCACGAATAGCTTCCTTCCAATCTTAGGAACTTAGCCCCTGGGTGGTTTTACAAGTCTCAGTCCTTCTAACCAATCTTCCTCACAACCTGAGGGGTTTGGTATTCTGATTCCAACTAAGATGATAGCTCTAGCAATACAAAACAAAGATAAGGGTAAGAGCTATCGATTCTAAGCAAATACAGATTGAATCTTACTACAACACTAGGGAAACTTAATTGCAGAGTGTTGTTCAAAGTATGCTTTGAGTGCTTGGATTCTTGAGAATATTTTCACTTGATAAATTCCCGTAACCTTGTATGGGTGCAAGGTCCTCTGTATTTATAGGCAGATTTGAAATAGATCCGTTGGAGGAAATCCACCAAAATCTTCCTATTTTAGAGTGGTTGCAGGCTAGATGTACTTGTTGACCATTTTTAGTGCTTAATCCAGAAATTCTGAGCCTGCCGCTTGCTACTCTGAAATACATTGAATGCCGCATTAATTGTTGTGCAGACTCCGTACATGCGTGTCGGTCGTCGATTGACTCTCCGTACAAATGGCTAGTTATTTAACGTGACTATGTCCTTCATCGTATATTTAAACTCCGAGTCTCTTGTCTTTAACTCAGAATAAATATTATCTTTATCGGAGTCCATTGACATTCTCTTTGTCTCAGGTGTTAACATAAATGTCAACTACCCACAGCAAGTGTAACCTTTATTCTTAGGACTTACAGGTATCAGTAAATGATATAAGGCCCAAGTCAAGTCTTACAAGTATCAAAAGATGGTACTCAACCTGAATTAGGTTACATTACCCTCACTGACTAAGTCCTGGCCTGAGCATGCTTAGTGTACTCAGTAGGATCAATAGTCAGTGGAATCTTTAGGATGTCTTCAGGATGGATCATTAGGTCTTCGGTCTTCAGTTTCAGTTCAGGCAATGTTCAAGACTGACTCTAACTTCTTTAGGATGGAATGCACTTCTGACTTCAGATAATTAGGTCGACACCAACACTCTTCAGTCTTTAACATGTTCCCCCTGAACTGAATCCCTAACCTGACTAATCCTGATCTAGACAATCCTGACTTCTGTACTTAGGCAAATCATCAGTTGTTTTGGGATCTAATCAAAATACTCAGATTGTCCCAACAGAACTCAATTGAAGATGTGCGAACACAACCATTACTCGTATTCTCCATAATACACATATCCTCCTCATTTCTACACATGAACCTTACCCATATCAACCACCACCTCCACAAGAAGATCCTTATCCTCCTAATTCATATGCATACCAAGATTCCTACTCTTATGAGGATCCATATTCCTGCACTCCTTACTAAGATACATGCTCCTACGATCAAGATGTGTATTCCTACGATCCATCTTCTCATATGCCCTTCCATGAAGAAGACACTTCTTCAAGCTATAGAAAGACATTACAGCTTAAATTTTCAAGAAATTGGAAGAGATGAGAATGGAAGACGAAATAAGCTTTGAGGAGACCAACAAGAAGTTTGATGAAATTTTTATGTCTCAAGGTCACCAAATCAAGAGTTTGGAGCTCCAATTGGAGCAATTGAGCCAACAAGCCTATGAGATTTGTAAAGAAAAGGTCGAGAAGAAAGATGGGGGTAATCTAGATGATGAAGTTGAGCAAAAAAGGGAAGTGGAAAGTATGAGAAAGAATGGAATGTGGAAGATGAAGATGATGATCATTATAAGGAGAACAAAACTTTTTCTATTCGAGATTTTATCAATGCTAAAATTTCTATTGGTCCTCCTCATGCTTGCATTGATTTTGAGATTCCTATTATTGATGATATTGCTTAATATATTCCTTATTTTGAATTGGTTAGGAATAAAGAAGAGGTGGAGAAGGAGGTGAAGGAATAAGAAGTAGAGGAGAAAGAAGAAGATGATTCAAGAGGAGGAAAATAGAAAGAACAAGAAGAGGTAGATGAATGTCCACTCATGGACATGAGCTTCATTGAAGAAAAAAAACAAAATGAAGTGGGAGAGGAGCCTACAAATGAAATAAGCATTTCTCTACCCTTAGACTCTTCTACTTGTGCTTTAATTGATAATGTTGTTTATTGTGAGTTCATCTTACCTCTTGAATTGGTTGATTATAAGATTGAATTGAGAATCCTCTTGAATATCTTTGATAGTAGAAATCCTACATGTTTCCTTGATCATGATGCTTTGAGATTGTTGTTTGATGGGAAGAATGATATATATCCTTTGCCATTTAGCTAACATTGGTGTCGTCTGGTTAGGGGACGTTAAATCCAAGCGCTAGATGGGAGGCAACACATCCTAAAAAATTTCTTGCTTATTTGTTTTGATTGACAGTGTAGATAGTATGGTTTGATTTTGTTTGCTTTTTGTTGGAATTGGAAGCTAAGGGTGTTTTGGATTTCATGATCACTTATATGAGGTAGCGTGTTCTCTTACCTTGTTTGGTGCATTTGATTTATCATAGTTTGGGGGTGTAGCCTCTTGGTATATGCATTGTTTGTTCATTGATTCATTGCAAATCTTATTTTCATCACTTTTTGCCAAACTTTAAGGATCCTTGATCTGAAAAAGTTTGGGGTTCTGTTTGTTCTTAAAATTTTGATTTGCAATGATAATTGATGTTATTTGTGAGCTTTAGAAAGGTGTGATGAGGAGATTTCTCTTCCTATTCGGCCAAGAAGGAAATTTTTGTGTAAGTGGCAAGTCACTCTTGTTGGGGAATTAAACGCGGATCTATTTGGGATTTACGCTAAATACAAATTTAAGTCTACAATTAATATCATGATTTAAACATAATTAAATCAAATAATTGTATACCCAACAACAAGCTTTGCATGCAAAACATATGAACAAATATAATCACATAAAGCCCTAAACATGCGGAACTAAGGGATTTAGTGAATTATACCTCTTGAATAAAAGGCAGTTTCTAAGACAAAAGGTGTCCTTTTGAGATGCTTTGGGAGTCTCTTTGCTTGAATGGTATTGTCAGCAGTGGTGGTTGAGATCAAAGGGCGTCCTTCTTGAGACCCTCAACTTGATAAACCCAAGAGCCTTCTCAAGTATTCCCTTGTCCTTATTCGTACACTCGGTGGGAGGCCACATGAATAATCACAACACAAGGAAAAAAATAATTTTGTTGCCCCACTCACTAGAATTTTTGAAAATTCTAAGAGAAAAATAATGTGTGTGTTGAAGTCTTGTATCATCTCATATTTATAGTGAGAATACAAGATCTTGAATATCTTGAATATCTAATATTTCAAATCTTGATTATCATGAATATCAAATATTCTAATCTTGATAATCTTGAATATCAAATATTCAATTCTTGACATTCTTAATCCAAGAATTTTTTAAAAAATATAGTACATATATTAATCCAATGAGATCTTGATTTTATTAGATATTCTTGTATCCAAGATACATATCTATTTTCCATAAAATCTCTCATGAAATTGATATATCATATTTTTCAAAAAAAAAACAACACTTAATGGGCCCAAAATATTTCTTTTATTTTAATAACCTTGTCTCCATTCTTAATCCCAACTCAAGGTATGGTCTTACACTCTTTTATTCCTACTTGCTTTCATTCCTAGTTTTAGTTTGCTATTTTGAGCTTAATTGTTGATTCTTGTAGTATTTGGTTTGATTTGAGCATTGTATGATCTTTTCATAACTCTTTTGCCAAACTTTTTAGATCTATGATCCAAAAAAGTTTGAGGGGTGTCCTCGTTTTGCAAATCTCATTGCAATGTTATGCTTTTGTAGATTTTAGTGCTTTGATGATGTTTTAGATCTTGTGCTTAGATGATGATTCATTTTTGTTTGATATTGATTGCCATTGTTGCTAGCTTAGGGTAGGGTTGCATGAGATATGCTTATTGTTGTGTGGATGATGTAGATAGTGCATAGTTAGATGTAATGTGTACATTGCTTAATTCATTTTTGTCTATAGTGTAGTTGATTCTTTGATGCTTGATACATGAATGATATGTACATGTTTGAGATGATTTGAGTGTTGATCACCTTAACCCGTGGTTTGAGCTTATTTTTTTTCCCCTTTCACTCTTAAACTCATGACATTTCTTTGATGTGAGATCCACATAGTGCATTTTCACTCTAGAACTTGATTTGAGTCTTGTTTGAGATCACATTTTGTAATGAGTTGTCAAAAATGATTTGCGGCCATCTTTGATTTTATATGAGTCACTTAGCTAAATTATCCATACCATGACATTGATTCCATAGTTAGCCATTTTGTGCCTTTGGCCTTTTTCTTTGGCAACCTACGATTGTAGCTTGATTATCCTTCATTTTGAGCCTTATTTTCCCTATTACTAGTGGAGCTTAAATGAGGATAAGAGGGTTACATGTGCTTTGAAAGAAAGCTTGGTGGATGAGATGGTGAAGAAAAGTGAAAGAAACAAAAGATGAAGATGTGAAAAAAGTGGAAGTTGTGTTGAATGAAAAGATGTGAAGAAGAGCTTATGTGCTTAATGTGTTAGTGATGTGA
>JAPKLY010000271.1:7188-19600 GCA_026898435.1 Prunella vulgaris
TAAAGTTGACTTTTGGTGAACCTAGTTTAAAGTCTTCCTTATAAAATGCACCAAGTTGTAAGTTCCCCTATTTATTATTATAAAAATATATTTTTGTCCTTACATTAACACGCATTTTCTCATATAATAACAAATTGGGGAGCAATTGTGTGTTACTATTAGAGCAAATATATTTTACTATCATAAAAATTATTGTTCTTTTAACATATATTCATTTGATTTTATAGAATAAATTTTTTTATATAATATAAAGAGTAAATTGTTTTATTATTACAAATATTAGTTTTTCATAAATATTTATTTATTTTTGTAAAATAATTATTTTTCCATACAATTACACATGTAAAGTAGTAAAATGTGTGTTACTACATAAAATAATATATCTAGGTTTAAAGGAATGATGAACAAATTAAAAGACATATATTTATTCTTATAAAATATATTTTATCATTACAGTAACAAACATTTGCACATATAGTAACACAAAATGTAAGAAAATGTGTATTACTGTTGGAACAAATGTGTGTTACTGTAAGAGCATATATATGTTACTGTATGCACAAATATTTATTTGTCCTTAGAAAAATACATAATTATCCTTATATTAATATTATAAGATGTGAAAAGATGTATTAATACATTAACTAGTGAACAAGAGATTTACTTGTTTGAAAATAACTAAAATCTTGTCTTAGGACTAAGAGAGTTGTGACAAGATCTAAGTCTCTCCATGATGTTCTTGCTCTGCTTCTATCTCAACAAAGAAATATAATTAAGGCCCAGGTTAATTACACTCTCATGAGAATACATATTATAAAATGAGTACACCCATTTTATAATGTGATTTTTATCCTTAGCCCTAATTTAAGTAATTTATTATAATTTTCAACAGTGCAATCACTAACCCCCTCTTGTCGCCTGCCCTCCCCCCCCTCCTTTCTTTTTCTTTTTCTTTTTCTCTCCTAAATTTTTCCAATAATTAATGGGTGACTTCAAAAAAATCACTATATTTACAAATAAGTGCTGTGCAGAAAAAAAATAGGCTTCTGTGCAGAAAAAAATGTACTTCTATGCAAATATTTTGAACCTATTTGTAAATATAGTGACTTTCTTAAACCTATATGTAAATCATCCACAATTAATCCAACTATCCACCATTTTATTTAAATTTTCCTTTTACCCTTCACTCCTCACACCCCTTCATTCTTTAATTTGCTACTATATATAAGATTTGAATTTTTTCTCCTTTTTTAATTAAAAAATTTTAATTTGATTTTCTCATACAAATCATGTTTTCAATTTTTTATTTGAATTTTGGAGTAATTTTTTTATTTTTATGACCAATATTTAGAATAGAATTAGAAAAAAAAATTGGAACTGTTGTGCAACTTTCAAAAAACTCAACTAGATGAATTTTTTTTTGTTAAATTTCATATTTTTCTGTACTTTTTTGGAAATATTGGCCGAAAAAATATTCATTTTCTCATATTACGCGCCGGAAATTAAAAAAAAAAACATACTCCTACGAGTGGTCAAAGTTGCAAGGTCATGGAAGTCTTTGATAGTGTGCTTATTTTCTCAGGTGTGATGTACTCAAATTTTTCAGCGAAAAGTGTCGAATAAATGTGATGGGTGCACTATACTACCTTCATCCTACATAAGTTTGCATACTTTTCTTTTTACTTTGTCCCACAAAAATTTACATATTCCCAAAATAAAAATATTTATTTAAATTTTCACCCTCACAATCTCTATCATACACATTTTACTCATTATGTTTTTTCTTAAAATATTTGGCCACAAAAGTACAGCAGACTTTTAGGAGATGAAAGTAATATTTGTTTATTAAATCATAAGGGGCATATTTGTCATTTTATTAATTATTAGTATGTAATTCAAACACCCGCGGGTGCATATAACCTGGGCCAATAATTAACTATGGAGAAAAAATTCTAATGGGCTGATAAATTGACCACAAAGTGTGATGTTGATGTTTGGGCCTTCATGGCTGGAATTGGGCCCAAAGTATTCATATTCACGAACAGGCCTGAGTGGAATTTTGCTGCACGTACCAATTGTTTTTGTTTAAAACTCTCGAAATTCAATTGACTCGATTTTTAAGCGACCCTCTATTCAACGCGTCTAATATGGTCCAATAGTCTTCTCCAAACTCCAAGTAGACCACAATAATTTTACTCCTCATTTTTGCTCATTTTTACCCATATTTAAGGTAGCGGTATTCATAAAATCGAAAAAAAAATTAAAAAATCAAATAGAATTAATGAAATTCGATCCATTTGATTAGGTCCTAATTTCTGGTTCGATTTTTTTGTTTAAAATTTAAAAAATTTGGTCTGTTCGGTTCGGTTCGATTCTAGACTATTAGTACCGAATAGACCGAGTTTCAACTAAAATCTTTAATATATTAATTATGTTATACTACCTCCGTCCCCCAAAAGTATGCGGTACTTTTGAGGGCACGGTTTTTAAGAAAAAGTGAAATAAGTAGAATGTGTAGGATGAAGATTGTAGGGTAGAGATTTTGAGGGTGGAAATTTAAAGGAATATTTCCATTTTGAAAATATGCAAACTAAAAAGGAAAGTATGCAAACTTTTGTGGGATAGAGGTAGTATAAGCATATACTATATTATAAAAAATAAAATGTAAGCTCTAATATTATGTAAAATCTTGAATTATGGTAAATTTTATTAAATTAATATTGTGAACTTAATTATATTGTATTTATTTAAATATTTCATCTGTCCCACAGGAATTTGCACACTTTTCTTATTCGGATGTCCCACACAAATTTGCACACTACTTAAAAAAGAAATTTTTATTTACGTGCACACTCACAAACTTATACACATATTTACCAATATGCTACTACTTTATATATAAAACGCATTTTCCTTAAAAAAATGTGTAATCCTGTAGGGCGCATATTCCTACGGGACGGAGGGAGTATTAATGGTATTGAACTAAATTTAATGATAATATGATATATAACATTTATTTTGATGAAATATGGAATTTTTTATTTTAAAATTATTTTGGACCGAATTGATCGAATTGAAATAATTCGATTATGTCAGGTTCGACCCAAAATGTAATTCGGTTCCGTTCGGTCTATATAAAAAAATTAATTTCATGGTCCAATTTTAAATCGAACCGACCGAAATAACTTAATGATCACCCCTAATTGTAGGTGTCATCATACTCATAAACACACGGGTTAAATACCACTTTTAATAGCAAAAGTGATTATAACTATATCAAAACATAATACTACTAAACAATTAAAAGGTTTCAGTGCAATTAAGATCATCTTAAAAACATATTAGGTTAAATAATATATTTTTAACCTAAGTAAGTTTCTCAATTTCGATTTTGATCAAACTAATTTTTGTGAATTGAAAATAGTTCTGTAATATTTATTTTTTTTAATATTTTTATCCGGTAATTAGTTGTAAAATTATAAGTGCATCTAGGTGATCTATCGGACTCAAATAGTTGGAAAAGAACTCTGTCAAATCAGATTTGTTTCACTCCCTATAATTAGTTAGCAGACTAAAATGACCAATTCCTAAAACATTAAAAATTAGGAGGTACGGAACGGAAATTAAAGTAAGTGAAATTCTCATATGCAATTTGTATATTGCACTTAACAATTAAAAGTATTCATATTGAAAATTTTGGATTTATTATACTTGTAGATTAATTATATTAAAAAATATATGCGATTATCGATTTTAATGTAACTTTTTAATATAATCAACTCACGTTTTTTAATATAATCAATACATACTTCTTTGTGTAAATAATTTACACTATTAAGTGACTACATCGTTCATTAGGGGTACATAAGACTTACTTTAAAAGCCTTAGTCTTATATGCACTAGGTGCACCGTGCAATTCAAGTGTATTTTTGAAAAGTTACACAAACTACTACTGAAAAGTTATACATATTATTATTGAAAAATTTATATTTAATTGTGTAATTTTTTAGTAATAAACAGTGTAACTTTTTAGTTATAAATAGTATAACTTTTCTAAAATTCACTTAAATTGCACGGTGCACTTAATACATAAAAGACTTACTCACTTTGAAAATAATATAAATGAATTTTTCTATATATTAGTAAATGGTCGAGTACACCTGACTAAAATAAAGACCACATACTGATTTATAGATTGCATGCTGTGATTTTTATTTTAAGTTTATATTTCATAGTTTTCAATTGACTTTCAAGAAATTCAACAATTATTTCAATATATGTGTGTAATTCTTTTTTAATTGCACTTTATTAACCTCCAAAATTGGTTACCACTTTAACCGTTTAAACACTATTTTTATATTTCGAAAATCAATAGGACAAAGTTCAATATGAAAAGTTAAAAAGTAAGTCTTTTGTGCATCAGTTACACCGTACAATTTAAGTGTATTTTTAAACACTTACATTACTTATTACTGAAAAGTTATACAAATTATTACTAAAAAGTTACATTATTAAAGATACACTTTTTAGTAATAATATATCTAACTTTTCAGTAGTATTTTGTATAACTTTTTAAAGATAAAATTGAATTGCACGGTGCAACTGGTGCATACAAGAATAAGTCAAAGTTAAAATGTGTTAGGAAAATAATATAGATGGATTAGTTTGATTTAATTGCAATTTAAATCATGATTTTTTTAATTATATTTTAAGCTAAATTCTTTAATTTTGTTTTTATAAGTTTTAAGTATTTTTTTTTCAATTAAAACTTACGAGTAGATCTACATCTGTGCGAAACTTACATGGCACCTACATAGTATTTACCCATAAAAATTTAAAGTCTTAATTGCAATTTAAATCATTATCTTTTTCTAAAATTGTATTTCAAGCTAAACTTTTGGATTTTGCTAAAAAATTCAATCTAACTTTTTATTCCCAATCAAGATTTACAGACACATTTGTCCATACATGTTGTTTATAAGGAGTCTACGAGCAACGATTCACAATAAAAATAAATTACATGGGAAAACTTAAAAATGAATTTTTAAATTCCAAATAATTTTTCAAAGTCTTACGTTCTAATTTTATTTAACAACATATTTATAAGAATTATTCTTACTTTATTCGTTTGTTGAATTAATTATTTGAAAGTTTTGTGAGTTTGATACACACTTTTCACTACAAAAAAAGTCAAAATTTCCAAAGTTTCACTTTTTTTAGAGTATTAAACCCAAGATTTTTAAATAACTAGGTCTGCAAATGAATAAAGTAAAAATAATTCTTATAAAAATAATGTTAAATAAAATTGAAACGTAAGACTTTAAAAAAATTATTTGGGATTTAAAATTCTAATTTTGAGTATTAATTTGTCACGTAATTTTTTTTTTATTATAGGTCATTGTCACACCCGCAGACGCCACATGAGAAGCATACAGAGACAAATGTGTGTATAACCCTGAATCGAAAAAAAAATGATTGAAGTTTTTTTAACAAGATCTCAAAGTTAAGCTTAAAAAGAAATTTCAGAAAATGTCGTGATTTAAATTGCAATTAAAACTTCAAGTTTTTACCATGTAATTTATGTTTATATGGGTAAATGACACATGGACACCATGAAGCTTAAGGCAGAGGCAGATCTGTCCCTAAGTTTTTAATTGCAAAAAGAAGTAAACTTAAAGTTTTGTTTAATTAGGTCTTTTGTGAACTCAAGTTCACATGAACTCGTATAACTGTTATGTATAATCACTATCACGGTTATTCATATATACTATCACTGTTATAAAAATATACTTGATATTTTGATAGTGATAATGTATATGCATAACAGTGATAGTGAATATACATAATTGTGATAGTGTATACACATGACAGTGATTATTGATATCCCGAGTTCACGGTGAACTCGGATTCATACAAGTTTTTATCTTGTTTTAACATGTTCAAAAGTCCGTTCCTTTACGTTCGTCTCTAAAAAATTCTCTCTCTAAAAAAATTCCCCTTGCCTGAAACCCTAACACAGTCAGCGGCGGGACGCTTCGTCTCCCGAGCAATGGCTTAATTGCTCCGAATCTATTATTTGTTTGCCCCTCTTCTTTGTGCATCGGGCATCCGAAACGGCACAAGTAAGATCCTTTCACCTCAAATGGTGTTCCTTTTGATAGTCACTACTATATCTACCCCGTGGTGGGTTGCTCTACAATCAACACTCTCACAACCTTCTCCAACCAAAGATCTGAATCCACAAGATTTCGAAAAGCAAAAAAGAAAAATGACGGATGGCCTTGAGGATATGTGGTGTAATTTCTCACTATAGGAGGCAGAAGGTGTTGAACTCCTTGTCAACGATGAAGAGCTCTCAGTCCTTAAAAACACACTTGTTGGAAAATTTGTTATGCGAAAAGTGATGGGAGCGGCGGAACTTGGAATGGAGATGAGGAGGATTTGGAAACTCTCGGTCCCATTAGAAGTCTCTTGTGTGGGGGAGGGCATGTACGCCTTCCAATTTGGAAGCGTAGAGGAGTTGAACTGGGTCTACCATAAGCAACCCTGGAACCTGAACGGTGTTCTGATGGCTCTGGCTAAGATGGACAAAATGGAGAGGTCGGACCAAGTTAAGCTCACCTCGGTCCAGTTTTGGGTCCAAATCCACGGGCTTAATTTTTGCACGATGAATACGACTATTGGAGAGAGGGTGGGTGCTCATATCGGAGAAGTACTGAAGGTGGAAAGTCCACAAGGGGGATCACCATGGGAAAATGTCTCCGTGTTCGAGTTCTTCTTGACACAAGAAAGACTCTTATGAGGGGATTACCTTTGTGCTTAAAATAGGCACGGCTTTAGCTCTACTTCAGGTATGAAAGGCTGTCCCATTTTTGCTATGTGTGCGGCATGCTAACTCATGTAGACAAGGACTGCCCCAAAGTGTTTGCCACTCCAACGCTGAACACCCTGATTCAGAAGCAATTTCCTCAATGGCTCCTTCGCGGAGGGACGGAGTGGCATAACCGTAACGGATCGTCACCATGACCGAGAGCAGGAAGGAGATAAGAGGCAAGACAAAGTGGAGAAGGGAAAAGGATATACAAGAAGACAAGGGGCAGAACCTGGAGGAGGGCACTCCCAATCAATTAAGGACAACAGACTATAAGCAACCGACACGGGTCACTCAATTTGAGGATTTGATGGGATCACAATACTGGACGACAAATGTACATGGGGACATGGTGGTTGATGTCAAGAAAATTCAGGCACATGGAGATGATATGCTTGCCCTCCTTGCGCCTAATAATGCAATCACAGAAGCGGGTATTAATTTCACTGCTAAAGGAAGCGTGTTGAGAGACCACAAACCGACACAAGGCAATGTGAAGGGAAAAGAAAAGAGGATAGTTAGGAAGTACGGGGAACAGAGCAGTCATGTGAGGGGCAACATCACTTTTCAAGGAAGGAGTGTTCATGTCAAAGCAGGCAGAGTAAGGAATGGAGATTGTTCACAAGAAAAGGCTCTGTATGGGGCACATGGGATACAATGCTAAGGACTTCAACTGGACCGGAACTGAAACTTTTTTGGGAAATAAAAATCAACTACAAATTGAGCTCAAACAGGAGGCTGGGGAGGACAATGGGGAAAAAAAGAAGGCCAAGAGCTCGGATACTAGGGAGGAGGTGAACCAAATCAAGCCTTTTGAAGAGATGGCGGAGGCTGGTACAAGTCAGCCCCACCAACAGCCATGAATTGCCTTGTGTGGAATGCACGAGGTTTGGGTAACCCCCGTGCATTCTGGTCCTTCAAGCGCCTTTTCGCTGATGCTTGTTCGTCTATCCTTTTTATTATCGAGTCTAGAGTTAGAGTTGATGCTGCTTGTAAGTGGAAGGGGTCTTTGAAGTTTGATGGTTGTCTTGGTGTAAACCCGGTGGGTTCCGCGGGTGGTTTGTTATTGTTTTGGAAATGCAATGTTTATGTTGTTTTGTTTTCTTACTCCTCCTCGCACATTGATTGTTGTATTTCTTATGAAACAAAGAGTTGGCGTTTCACCAGATTCTATGGGAATCCAGTTACTCACCTGAGACATTCCTCTTGGGATCTTCTGAGATCAATTGCACGATGACATCAAGGTGAACCGCAATCGTGGGTAGTGGGAGGAGATTTTAATGAAATTCGCTCTATCTTTGAAAAGAAGGGAGGTGGGGAAAGAAATTATAGTCAGATTTCAGGCCTCAACAATGTGCTCCAGGAGTTAGGGTTATTCGACATCCAATGCAATGGACCGAGTTTCACTTGGTGTAATAATAGACACGGAAATAATTTAGTAAGAGAGAAGCATGATAGATTTGTTGCAAATTTGGATTGGCTAGACCTTTTCCAAGAAGCAGAGGTCCGGCACATGGGGTTCTATGGATCTGACCATAGGGCAATTATCTTGTCGTGTTGCAAGGCAAGGTCAAAACGCAAACGCCAACTAGGGTTTACTTTTGAACAAAAATGGCTGCTGGAGGAAGATTACACTACCATGATTAAACAGGCCTGGGATGGTGCTACTCAAAAAGGTAACCTGCAAGAGAAATTAAATTTGTGTGCTGGTTTTATCAAAAAATGGGCGTCCACAAACTGGAACAATACAAACAGAAAGATAAAGCAGATTCATGCAGAAATTGAAAACCTGTTGTCGAATGAAATCGGAGATATTGAGCTACCAAAAATGAAAAGTCTCCAGAAGAAACTCCACAAATTGGAAGAGCAGGAGGAGACCTATTGGCGACAAAGATCTCAGATTAATTAGCTTCAAGCAGGGGATAGGAATACCACGTAGTTTCACAAGAAAGCATCTGATAGAAAGAAGAAAAATTAAATTCAAGGGTTGTTCAATGTAGAAGGGAAATGGTGCACAAAGAAGAGTGAGATCACTCATATCATATCCGATTATTTTGAAGAAATTTTTAAAACTCAATCACCCTCTTCGGAGGACATTGCAAAGGTGTTTAGGGTATAAACAACACCCTCTCTAGACGCTCAAAAGGTCTTATCGAGCAACCCTTCACAACAGAGGAAGTCAAGAAGGCGGCTTTAGAAATAAACCCTTCAAAGGCTCTGGGTCCTGATGGTTTTTCTGCAGTTTTTTTTCAACATTCCTGGGAGCTGGTAGGACTTGATCTTACTACGCAAATCCTACAGTTCCTCAATGAAAATGCACCCTCAAATCTTGGAATCACACGACAATTACACTCATCCCAAAGAAGAAGAAGCCTAAGCAGGTATCGGATTACAGACCGATTAGCCTTTGCAATGTCTCATATCGTATCTTGGCTAGAATGATTACCAATAGACTTAGACTGGTGTTGGATGAGTTAATTGATCATTCGCAGAGTGCGTTTATTCCCGGGAAGCTGATCAATGTATGCATTGGTAGCGAAATAACAGGAGTAAAAATGGGTATGCGACTTTGAAACTCGACATGTCCAAGGCTTATGACCGTGTTGAGATGGGCCTTCCTAAAAGGTGTTATGCTTAAATTAGGTTTCAATCATTCATGGGTTTCTCTCATTTTCGAATGTATCTCCACAGTCTCTTATTCCTTCAAGGTTGAAGGTAAACTGATGGGGAATATCAATCCTACACGAGGGCTACGGCAGGGAGACCCTCTCTCCCCTTATCTTTTTGTTATTTGTGCCCAGGGACTATCTTCCTTATTAAACAATAAAATTGCCTTGGGGTAGCTGAATGGAGTTTCTATTGCGAGGAGAGCCCCGACTATATCTCACATTTTCTTCGCTGATGACGGCTTAATCTTCTTCAAAGCTGATAAGAGGAATGGGGAAACGTTGCGGGACTGTTTGAAGGATTACGAAAGAGCATCTGGCCAGCTCATAAATTTTGAGAAAGTTGTCATTCTTTTCAGCTAGTGCACCAAACATGAAGTAATACAAGATGTCAGACAGTCCATCCAAGTTAATGTCAGACAGTCCATCCAAGTTAATATCACCCAGGGACATGACATTTACTTGGGCCTTCCAACGCTCTCAGCAAGAAACAAAAGGCACCAATTCGGCTATCTTCGGGACATAATTTTTAAGAAAATATAGGGCTGGAAAAACCAGAAGTTGTCAGAGAGAGGCAATGAGGTTCTTATTAAAGCTTTGCTACAATCAATCCCCTCTTATGCCATGTCTTGCTTTCGTATCCCATCAACTTTGTGTCAAGATATGGAAAAAATTATAGCAAACTTTTGGTGGAGGAATATGGATAAAATTGGAGGCATTCATATGAGAAAATGGTCGAACCTCGTCATGAGGAAAGAAGATGGAGGCTTAGGCTTTAAAAGGTTATCCTTATTTAACCAAGCATTGCTAGCTAAACAGGTGTGGAGACTCATTACCAGACCTTCATCCTTGCTGGCGGAGATACTTAAGGCTAGGTACTACAAGCATTCGGACATACTTGAGGCGGAACTTGGCTCAAATCCTTCTTTCGTTTGGAGGTCTCTTATGTGGAGTAAGAACTTAGTGCAGAAAAGAGCCCGATGGAGGGTAAACAATGGGGAAAAGATTCAAATTTTTAAACATGCTTGGGTGGCTAATCTAACAAATGGGGTTATTAAATCTAGGATTTCAAGTGCTTCTAACGTGGCAAGATTTATCTCTAATACAGGACAATGGAATGAAGATCTTATTCGACGAGCCTTCCTCCATCATGAAGCGGAGGCAATCTTGAGTACTCCAATTGTTTAAGGTGATCGAGGGGATTCTATGTTCTGGTTTCCAGACAAAAAAGGCAATTTTACCACTAAGTCAGCTTATCACTTGGCTCGAAAAATGGTTATGATGAAGGACTTTGAGGCCAGCTACTCAACTCAATATCCAGGGAAGCGAAGATAGCGCACAACCTGGAGCTTGAATATACCACCCAAGGTGCGCATTTTTATTTGGAAAGTGTATATTGTTGGTCCCGAAACGAGTACAATCAGTGTATGGGGGGGAATACACTGATGTCAGATTTTTCTGAAAGACTCAGAATAATGCTCTAACACTCTCAGTCAGGATTTCCTGAATTACTCAGTGTGTTGAAGGTCCACAGGGGCAACAGGGACGGTTCAGTAACGAGTCAGATAAACTGAGTGTGAGTAAAGTGCTCGGAAGCTCAGTAGAGATAACAAACCTACTGACTGCTCGGAAGTGGGTCAATTGGACTACTATCTCAGTGAGCTAGAGTACGTGCGAAAAGTGAGCCCTTAGATTCTACTCGTTTTAGTTTGTGAAAACATTTTCTCTAAACTTGCTTAGTAAACTGGTGATTAGGGCTGAGTGCACCGTATTAAGATTCAGGATGATTGATTCAGTCCTGAGAATAAAACAATGCAGAATGTTCAGTTTATTATGATGACAGTTATGATCCTGAACAAAACAGTAAATCAGCACACAAGGGTCTTTTTAACGTGGTTCGGAGATAACCAACTCCTACGTCCACGAGCTGATTTAACAGGAAGCTATCCTCAAAACCCTGAGGATAGGTGCTTGGTTTTACGTGCCAAGGGACACGAGTAGCCAACTTCCTCTCTTAGGAACTGACCCCTGGGCGTTTTACAAGTCCCAGTCCTTCTAACCAACCAATCTCACACCTTGAGTGGTTTGGTATTCTGGTTTCCAACTAAGATAGCTCTAGCAATACAAAACAATGCTAAATATTAGAGCTATCGATCTAAGCAAATACAGAGTGAATCCTACTACAACATTAGGGAAATTTAATTGCAGAGTGTCGCTCATAGTATGCTTTGAGAGCTTGGATTCTTGAGAGCTTTCTCTTGGAAATTTCCCGTTAGCCTTGAATGGGTGCAAGGCTCTCCATATTTATAGGCGAGATTCAAGATAGATCCGTTGGGGAGATCAAATTAAATCTTTCCTATTTTAGGGTGTTTGCAGACTAGAAATACTGTTTGACCTAACCGCCATGCTTATTCTGGCAAGTTGTCCCATCGCCTGCAACTTTTGAGACGCATTAAATGCTGCATTAAATGCTGCGCAGTCTCCGTACACACGTGTCGAAAGATCATTGGCTCTCCGCTCTAACGGCTAGTTGACCTTCAGACATTTGTCCTTCCTCGTACATTCAATACTCTGAGTCTCTTGTTAATAACTCAGTCTGAACGTGTGTCTTAATGGAGTCTTACTGACATTCTCTTTGTCTCTTGTCCCATAGAATAAATAACATTTTTGCTTTGGACTTACATGGTTCAGGTGAACTGAACTAATGCCCGAGTCAGGTCTTATGTGTATTCAGCACAGCCTGATAGATTATTTAGCCCAGTATGTGTAACCTTTCTGCTTTGGACTTATATGGTTCAGGTAAACTGAACCAAGGCCTAAGTCAGGTCTTAAGTGCATTCAGCACAGCCTGATAGCTTACACTTACTCTTCACT
>JAPKLY010000271.1:34600-45755 GCA_026898435.1 Prunella vulgaris
TTTTGAGGATAGCTTCCTGTTAAATCAGGTCGTGGACGTAGGAGTTGGTTATCTCCGAACCACGTTAAAAAGACCCTTGTGTGCTGATTTACTATTTTGTTCAGGATCATAACTGTCATCATAATAAACTGAACATTCTGCATTGTTTTATTCTCAGGACTGAATCAATCATCCTGAATCTTAATACGGTGCACTCAGCCCTAACCACCAGTTTACTAAGCAAGTTCAGAGAAAATGTTTTCAGAAACTAAAACGAGTAGAATCTAAGGGCTCACTTTCTGCACGTTCTCTAGCTCACTGAGATAGTAGTCCAACTGACCCGCTTCCGAGCAGTCAGTAGGTTTGTTATCTCTACTGAGCTTCCGAGCACTTTACTCACACTCAGTTTATCTGACTCGTTACTGAACCGTCCCTGCTGCCCCTGTGGACCTTCAGCACACTGAGTAATTCAGGAAATCCTGACTGAGAGTGTTAGAGCATTTTTCTGAGTCTTTCAGAAAAATCTGACATCAGTGTATTCCCCCCCCATACACTGATTGTACTCGTTTCGGGACCAACATATATGGAGTGTGTCAAAACTGAGGCAAATCTTGCCAAACATCACATACATTGCTCACCAGTCTGCGCCCTTTGTAGCTCGGCTCTGACCTTGTCTACACATGCTCTTTTTATGTGCCCGTGGGTTAAGAATAATTGGAAAGAATTGGGCCTTTGGAAACATTGTAAAGGGAAAGAGATGGTTGATGCTGGGGAAATTCTAGATTTGTTGTTTTCCCTCAATGAGGTGTGTAGCAGAGAAGAGATCGACATTACGGCTTGGGGCATTAAGAAGGAAAGGTGTCGACTACTGCAGGCCCATGGCGAAAATAACAGGTGCTATAGGGGTGGTCAACGAATCGTTGCACATTGGGTGAGGATGTTCCTGGAAAGTTTTCAAAATCCCAATAAAAAAACCAATGCCCAAGAATTACGCCTGCACACGTACACCCCAACTTTGTCGGATTCTCGAGGAGGTGAGTTTAATGCTGATAGGAATATCTTCGTGGATGATACGTTTGTTGAGGATGATAGAGTTGCTGCAACTGGATATGCAATATTTGATTAGAGAAAGGTCCTAAAAATGGTTGGGGGAAAGAAGATTAATTTCACGAGTTCGGTCTTGGGGGAGGAACTCAATGCTATATGGAAGGGGATTCGAAAAGGTAAAAGCACTGGTGATTCAGCCTTCTCTCTCTACTCAGACTCCTTGAACGCGGTACGCTTAATCAACAAGAAGGAAAGTTGTCGTTGTCCGGAGGGAGCCACTCTCGACATTATTTTAGGGGAACTGGAGGATGGCCTAGTGCGGGACATTTTTCACATTTCAAGAGAACATAATAGGGTGGCTCATGAAATGGCGAAGTTTGCTAGAACGACTTCCACCTCTCAAGATTGGAGGGAAGATTGTATTCCTTTGTGGTGCTCCGAAATAGCTCCTAGAACTGAAGGCTTGATTATGTAACTTTTGGGAGCTGCTGTGTGCTGTCAAAAAAAAAAAAAGTTCAAAAGTTAAACTTAAAATACAATTTAAAAAAAAAAAAATCGTGAATTGCAATTAGGTCATTAATTAAATCTCTCTGAGTTCAAACTTTTAATTTAGGCAAAGTTCTTTTGTGATATTAGAGACTATTGTACCAGATAAAAAGTCTAGTACCAATTAGCAAAGTGGGAGGCGACCAAATCATCAAGATGTTGACAAGAGGGCCCACCGAAGAAACTGTTAGTGAACTAATGACCATCGAAAAAAAAAGATTTAGCTGAGTAATGGGCGCATCACTTACATATTGAAGGAAGTTGCCAGATAACCATGGGCTTTGGGTGACCAGAGGTCTGGTGCAGAGTCTGCCCGTCTGCACCGCATTTGAGTTAGAGAATCTCGCCAAGAATGAAAGAACCTGTATTAAATGGATTAAATAGTTTCAAGTTACGTGGAAGAAAAAAAGAGAAATGCAAAAGTCAACTAGATTATCATACGACAATCTGTAATAGGATCATTTGGTTTGGCAAGCCACTAGTAAGACAGAAAATAAATCAATTAGTCCTACATTCATTAAATGTATATATTTAGTGCAGTCAAATACACTCAATTTGTAACAAAAAAAGTCTTCAAAGGGACATTAGTACATATTGAATGCAAAATAAATATTCTATCAAGCAAATTAAAGATTAACTTATTGGGCATTTGCATATTGATTTAAAAAAATATTATATTTACAAATTGGTTCACAATATTTATATATAAATATAACTTTTTTCTACACAGAAGCATATTTTTTTCAGCATAGAACCAATTTGTAATTAGTCTTAATATTATGAAAGATTTTATAATTTTCCCTAACTAACTAGCATTTACTTCTTATATTTTATATTCTTGTAATTGTTTGATAGATATAAAACTTCCGGTCACCAAAAATAACCACTTCTCGTGTTTTATATTCTTGTAACTTTTTAAGTTTATCCATTTTTACTTTCAAGAACTTTCAAATTGTTTTATTAACTTTCAAGAAATTCAACAATTATTTCAATTTTTTATATATATTTGAATTTCTCTTTGTTTACTTGCAAAATTGGTTATTATTGTAACCTAATAAAACACTATTTTTTGTATTTTGAAAGTCGAAGGGAAATCCAATGTGAGGAAGTGTTAGATATTATAAATTCTGGAAAATGTACAGAGTATTATTTGACCACATTCTTTTTCAATGAAACTTTTTTACTTACCAAAAAAAAAAAATGAATTATTTACACTTTGGTCATGTAAAACCCTTGATATTTAAGTTTAGTCATGCACTTTCTAAGAATACCAAAATAGTCAATTACACATACAAAATGGTCAGTTGGTCCCACACCTTTTTCATACCCCCACTCAACCCTGTAACCACCCACCCCACATACCCTTGGCAACGCACCCCCGTCTGTTATTCCCCCAGAACGGCGGGTATTATCCATTTCCTCCGAAATCCATCGGACAAAGAATTCCCCCAGGTAATATCCTTCATCTGATTTTGAAAATTCAAATTTTAGTTTGTTGGGTTCTTTCATAGTTCGTCTTCTTAAAAAAAAAGATTTCTAGTTAACAAATGGATGTTCCGAAGATTATTGCAGCCAAATTCAATGGGCAATGCAAATTCATCTTCGTTCGAGCATCCGATTCATTCCATAGTATCCAGTCTCAAGTAATCAGTAAGTGGTCTGATCTCCAGAACTGTTCTTTTTCGTTTTCATGTTCCGTTGGTGATTTTGAGAATGTGGCTCTGGAGTGCAATTCAAATGTATTTTTAAAAATTACTCCCTATAGAATTGACTTGTGAGTAATAAGAATAATATTTTTAAAAAAAATAAGCTTGAATACGATGTACCAATAGAATTACTCTTTGTAGAAAATATAACTATAAATTTTCGGGATTGTAAATAAAGTTTCTGTTACATGCATGCATGCTAGGCAAATATGTATTATTCAATATTCTAAAAATCACTAGTCGGTCAGATCACTAGGGTCTAGCGACTAGACAAAGACTAGCTAGTCGAGATTAGTCAGAAGGACTTAAACCATAAATATAATTAATTATAAAATAAATTAATATATAAAATAATAAACCATCTTTCAATATTAAATTATAAATGATAACAACCATGAAACTCAAAATTCAATATAATCATTATTAAAAATAAAAAATAACGCATATTAGTTCAAATTTCAAACTCTTAAGTTTTACATATTAAAAATGACAACACAAAATTTAATTTAGATATTAGAACAGCCTAGTTGATGCTTAGACGGTCTAATCGGCGTCTAGACAGTGTAATCAGCTCCTAGTCGGCCTAAAAAGAAAGAAATGGACATAATCAGGAATGATCTAGTTGGCACCTAGACGGTCTAGTCGCCGATTACTATTCCAAATGATTTTTTTTAGCATTTTGATATAAACAAATTAATTAGACTCTAATCCTTTGTTGTTCCTAGGGGTGTTCACAAAATTGAAAATCGAACCGGTCCGTTCGGTTCGATCCTAAAAAAATCGATTCAATTTTTGGTCCAAAATTTTAAAAATTCGGTCTATTCGGTTCAGTACGACTCTGGATAATCAAAACTAAATAGACTGAAAAAATCGAACGGACTGAATTTTAATTAAAAAAATAATATATTAATCATATTATATATATATATTTATTTATTAATATATATATATAAAATAAAATCTATGAGAACTAATACGCACTACACATACACAGTGCACAACTACACATAGACATAGACTCACAGTAACTAAGAATTAAAAATTCAATCCACAACTCACTTAAGTTTATGTTGTGTAAAACTTTAAATTATGATGAATTTTAAGTTGTGGTGAACTTTCTTATTAAATTTATGTTTTGTAAAACTTTAAATTGTGGTGAACTTTATTAAATCAATGTTGGGAACTTTATTGAATTTAATTGTATTGTATCTCTTTAATTTGTTGGTATTGAACTAAATATAATTGTTTATCTTTAATTTGTGATGAAATATAATTTTTTTTATTTTTTAACAATTTGGACCGAATGTTCGGTTCAAGACAATATTTGGTTCGGTTCGGTCCATAGCACACAAAAATTCGATTATTTCGGTTTGGTCCAAAACTAGACCGAACCGACCAAATAAATCGAATGACCAACCCTAGTTGTGCCGAGTGGGTGTCGTTTATAGATGCTATTAACTACTGATGCTTTAAAAAAAATCAAATGATATCAGTTGTGTCAATTTTAATTTTTAATATATGTTTTATATTCTAATAGTATGTTTGGTTCAGGGGACTAAATAGTCAATCCCCCAAACACAGGACTATTTCGGCCAAATCATGCATGTTTTGATCGGAATAGTCCTGTGTTTGGGGGATTGACTATTTAGTCCCCTAAACCAAACATACCCTAAATGTACAATACGCGAATTAATAGTGTAAAATAATTATAGATCTTATATTCCATATATACCAGTATGTGTTAATAATTTAATTGGTGAAACTAAGATTGACAATTTTGGACACGACAATTAACACGGCACAAAAACAGTATAAAAGTTGTGAATTAGTATTTAGGTTTATCGTGTTCGTATTCTTATCCTGTCAACCTAATAAGGATATAAATATTTTGAATTTGTGTCGTATTTACCTGTTAAACACGATAAAATTAACAGATGACACAATAACTTGTTAGCAACCTGTTAATTTATTGGTGATCTGATATACATTACTAATATGTATTTGATAATTGCGAGTTAATAAATTTCAAATTCAAAATATTAAATATATTATTATTAAAACTATTAATAAAATCTAAAATTAAGTAGAGGATGTCTCATGCGAAATATTTCATGTATGAAATATTTCAAAAATAGGGCAAAACTTAAAAAATTCGCGGGGTCAAGGGGTGGACCGGGTTAACAATTGAAATTCGCGGGTCATGGGTTGCTCCAGGTCAATGTAGTAACACATCTTTTAGCACCTTACATGTGTTGTTATAAAAAAAAAAAATCTAAGGGAAAATAAATATTTGTACATGCAATAACACACATTTGCTGCAGTAACATACATTTACTTTAATAGTAACACGCATTTGTTTTCAATTTGTATTACTATATAGAAAAATCTGTGTTCCTATAATGACAACATTTAATACGAAAGTAACATAGATTTGTCTACCAATTTGTGTTACTATATGAACAAACACATGTAAGGATAAAATGTAGTATAAAATAACAAACAAGTATTTTTTAATTTATTCATCACTTCTTTAAATTTAGGTATATAGTTCAATGTAATAATATATTTTTTTCTATTTTATATATGGTATTATATAAAAAATAATTATTTCTATAAAAAATAAATACACACACATATATATATGTGTGTGTGTCTATGTGTGTGTGAAGAATCAATATTTGTTCCTATAGTAATACACATTTTATTTTTACATTATATGAAAAAATACTTTTTATATAAAAATAAATATATATATAAATATAATATTTAGTTTGATGGTAACACAAAAAAATGTACAAGTGTATAACACAAAAAAGCGACATATGTAACGCGACAGATGAAAAATGTCACCTACTACAACGCTAACTCCAACTAAATCCTCTAATTTTAAGAATGATAAATAAAATACTAATACTAAAAATCGTGATAAGTAAAAAATAGTCCAATATAGAAAAGATAATTTTTTGTGTCACAAAGTTCGAAATCGTTTTTCTTTTTTTAACCAAGATACTATTTTTATTACTGTATGAAGCCAAAATTGGAAAAGAAATATTTGATGGTACAAGTATATACTAAATGGTGGTACGGGACTAACATTTACATAGAGCGGAGCAAATACCGAAATACCGTCATATCGTACTTATCATATTGATAAATATTAAAATTATTGAAAATTTTGGTACAATATTTATATAAAATTTTAAAAATCTCGGTATACCGGTATATACCATTATGATAATTTAATATGAAACTTATTTTCATACATAACTAATTAAAGTTATACTTCAATTATTTCGGCATGGACCGGTATGACGGTATATACCAGTATGAACGGTATATCGATATAGTCGCTATTTCGGTATGAACCGATATATACCAAAATATAAATACGGTATGATATACCAAAGTTTTCGTTATAATATGCAATATGCATGAATGGTATATACTTGTACCATCATAAAAGTTAATGTTACAAACTGAATTAAATTTTGATACGGGCTTAAAAATAATGGTAGCTGATAAACTAAATGAATGTACAAGCGTAAAATTATTGATAAACTAAATGAATGTACAAGCGTAAAATCCTATATCTAATTATCTAATCTCAACCGTTCATCTTAATTTTGATACTTCTATGAATTTCAACTTTATAAAAATTATTATTTTTATCTTTTAATCTTATTTTTTCGAGCGTCTTTTGCCTTTTCTTATTTTTCTTCTCATATTTTTATTTATCGTATTCTGATATTTGAATTATTTATTTATCTTTTTACATTCGAATAATTTAGTGAAATAAACATATAAATATAAATATCATTTATATTATCAAATAAATAAATAAATATATATATATATATATCAAAAACATTGTAAATCTCTCCCTCTCTCTCTCTATATATATAATCATTAATACACATATATGCTGAATTCAAGAAATCAAGATTTATGATTCACATCTTTATATAAATTCAGTTGGTGTATACCCAAAGCCTGTTTTTACACACGAACAATTGTATGTTGCAATTTCGAGAGTAAAAAATAAAAAAAGCACAAATTCTAGTATGCACCCGGTTCCATAGCATGCACCCGATATTTTGGGCTTAATTTTGACCAAACTCATTTACTCTTTGGCCCAATTTTAATTTTCGCGGGTACAGATAAAATTAAAAAATGCGGATCCGGGTCAAATAATTCGGGTTATTTCTAAAACTGCGTCTTTCAGTTCTCCACTCTCGTTTCAGTTCATCATTTCGTTTTGAAGTTATCCTCAGTATATTTTCGCATTTTTCATCTCCATTTCGTTCATTTTTCATCTCTGTTTCATTTTCCGATCTTGTTGTGTGTTTTCTCCTCTGTTTTCTGGTAATAATTGTTGTGATCATCATTATAATAGTTAAATATATGTTTTCTGTTCATTATTTTAGTATAATTTTTCATAGAATTATGATTTCTGTGGATTTTTTATTTTTTTAGGTTATAACTTTCTTCAATGATGAAGAAGAAGAAATATTTAGTTCCTAAATCCGGTGGTCCGAAAGCTTCAAAAGATGTGTGTTTATCAGAGGAGAAAGCCTCTGAAATTTGAAAAAACTTCTGAAGAAATAGTTCCTTTCGTTTCTGCTCCTTTGAAACAATCACTTTGAAACATGCAGAAACGAACGAAGACAATCGGCTTGTTGTTTTTAGTAAGGGAAAAGAGAAATGTACAACTGATGTTTCAACCAAAGTCAATATTCCAAAGGAACGAGTATCTCTTAGGTATTTTTTGTTTTTATTTGAGTGTTAATTAATTTTATTCTGTGTATTTGTTAATTATCATTATGTATTTGTTATTGTATAATTGGGTATTTTGTTTTATTCTATAGGTATTAATTATTTTCACTTCGGGTATTTTTATTTGGTCTATGGGTATCATATATTTTTCATTTATTATTAATTAATGTTGTTTAATTTGTAGTATCGTTTTTGTATTGAAGTATTTATGTATTATTCCTTGCGTATTTTTTATCTGTTCTTGGTGTATTGTAATTTTCTCTTGAGGTGTTTGTTATTTATTGTTTGGGTATTTTTATTTAGTCTTCGGGAATTTTTGATATGGACTTTAGGTATTTGTATCTTGCTCTTGGGTATTGTTTAAGTGGTCTTTGGGTATTTTAAATATGGACTTAGGTATTCTTGTTGATAATTTTTTTGGTATATAATTATAGTATTTTTATTGCAGTAAAATGATTTCTCAGTGTCGTCCCAGTGGGTTGTCTGATTTGGTGAAGTTGTTGAATGATAAACAAAGGTCTGCTGTGGAAAGTATTGGGTTTCAAGGTTTGCTACATTTACAGCTTAACCGGCTTATAAATCTTGGAATGATTGATTGGTTGATTGAAAATTTCAATGGAAGCAGCTTTATGTTAACGACTGATAATTTTTGGCAGTTTCCAATTACTACTGATGATGTTTATGATGTTTTTATGATTCCAAGAAATGAAGGAGTTGAGGTTCCTGTTTACAGTAGGTCTGATTTTTCATCTGCTTTTGTTACGTTTGGTAACAAATATGATATTGCTGCAATGAGTCCCTTATGGAAACTTCCTTTGATTATGACTAAAAGACGTGCTGATGGTGGAGATGATTTTAAGCGTTTCTTTGTTTTGTATAGTTTGTGTTCTTTTCTTTGTCCTACTGCGAATAGAAGTGTAAATCCTATTTTCTTTAAAGCATTAGTGGATGTAGACTCTATTTCAAAATTTGATTGGTGTACACTTATATTGACGAGGTTGGTTGAATCTGTTTTGATGTACAAGAAGAGTGGTGTAAAAAATATCAGTGGTTGTCTTATTCTTTTGCAAATAATATATTTTCACCGTTTGAAGTGGAGAGGTGTCTGTGAACCGACCTCTTTACCATTGATTAAGCATTGGACGGATGAGAAAGTGAAGAAAAGGTGTGGCCAAGAGTTTGAGGCTGGACGATTTGGGTCAGGGCAGTTGATTGAGGGTTATCCATTGACTAATAATGGAATTTTGGATTATTTAATGGCTTCAACATCAGAGTCAGAGAAAGAGGATGATGATGAGCATGAGAAAGTTGATAATGATTCTTTCTAGGTACATGAATTGTAATTTTATGTTCTGTTATTATTCACTTGAGTAGTAATGAATTTTTCTTGAGGTTCTATATGTTGTATTTATTTTGTGATATTTATCCAATTTGTAATTTGTGTTTTTTATTTTTCATTTATCATTTTTGTATTATTGTTATGTTCTTTGGGTATTTTTTGTTCTCTTTGGGTATTACTGTTATGTTCTTTGCGTATTTTTTTATTCTCATTGGGTATTACTGCCATGTTCTTTGGGTATTAGTATTTTCTCTTTGGGTATTACAGTCATGTTCTTTGGGTATTTTCTTATTCTCATTGGGTATTAGTGTCATGTTCTCTGGGTATTTTCATTATTTTTTTTTAAGTTTGATTTTTTATTTCTTATATTATATTTGCAGGAAATTAAAGATTTGTTGTTGGCAATTCAAGGAGAAGCGAGATCATTTTCTGTAACTTTTATGACTAAGGTTCAGAAGCTAATGGATCATATTGGAAATGCAAATCCAAGTGGTACTCAGATTGAATCTACTCCTGAATCTGATGTTTCGGACACTCAGAAATTCTTTATGAATCCCAAGCTTCATCAGTATGTTGATAAGCTTGTTAAGTATGTTACACTGATGAAGGAATTTGCTGCTTCAGCTCCCAATTTTGAATTGCTTACTCCTGATCATGTTGTATTTGAAACCAATCTTACTAGTGATGAAGATTGGATTGATGATGCTTTTTATGCAGATATTGTTGGAGATAGTGTTAAGTTGAATAAGGAGAAAAGAGATGTAGGAAAGGATTCTAGGAAGGGGAAGGAGAGTGAAATACCTGTTAAAGTGAACAATGTTTCTCAAAGTGATAAGGTTGTTCAGACTGATGTGGTTGAGGAAGCTGAAGTTTTAATAGGCTGTGATAAGGGTGTTCAGACGGATGTTGTGTTAGGCTGTGGTAAGGGTGTTCAGACTGATAAGTTTGAGAAAGCTGTTGATGATAGGAAAGTTCAGAAAGTTAAAGTTGCTGAAAAAAGTGTTGAGGTTGTAATGAAAAAGTTTGAGAAACCTATTGTAGTTGAAAGTGGAGTTGTTGTAGATGAGAGTCCGAAGGATGCAGTCATTGTGAGAAGGAAGTTGGATGGGATTGATCGAGAACTTGAAGATGCTGTGTTATCTGTTAACATGAAGAGAGTGAATTCTGGTAAAGATATTCAGAGTTTGTTTTGGTCGATAAAAACCGCAGTTGGTTATTTATCCAGATTTTTTAGAGGTAATAAGAAATTTTGTAAAAAAATGTTTCAAACTCATTTGGAGGTTGTGGATTTCTGTTTTTATGAAGGAAATGGTGCTCTTAACTTGTAAGTATTATTTTAATTTTTTTAATATTATTATTAATGAATCGCAAATTCTAGTATACACACGTGTGCATACTATGCACCTTGATTTTGCTTTAATTTTGAATTTAATTTGATATTTCCTGAAACACACAGTACATGCCGCACTGTGTGTTTTTTGGTATAACAAGTTGTTCTTGGGGTATTACAAAGATTTGTCTTTTAGTATAGCAAGTTGTTCTTCGGGTATTAAAGAGTTGTTCTTTGGGTATTGAATTGTTGTTCTTTGGGTATTCCATATTTGTTCCTTGGGTATATATGTAGATGTACACAGAATTTAGGGGATAACACAATAACCATTTAATGGAAGACACATATATTATTAAGCTCCAGGATTAATACATGCTTTAGTATTTATGCATTGTTTATATATATTATTATATTATTATACAATATTATTATATT
>JAPKLY010000271.1:45765-109572 GCA_026898435.1 Prunella vulgaris
AAACAATAGATAATAAATACCCGAAGAATTCTTTAGTAATACCCGAACAATAGATAATAAATACCCAAAGAATATTTTAGCAATACCCATATAATTTAAGAAATAATATTATTTATAAATTATTTTTCACATTAATACACATTAACTCGTTCATCTTTTTCACAGTGAACCCTCTTCTTACATGATCAAGAGCCATGTCAGAGGCCAACAGCTGATCAAAGCTCATTTGCTGACATTTGTTTGCTCCCATCTTATAACTACTATCAAATGAGGTAATAGCTCCACATTTTCCAATGCTAAACTCAATATCAGATTCAATTCTTTCGATTACCTGTCCATCAAAATCCGTATTAGCTACCCTGTTTCCGAAATTCATCAATTCAGGAAACTCGTCCTTCACTTCTTTGCTGGGCATTTCATCGAACAGGTGGCGGCTGTCATCGAGCAACCGAATAATAAACCGAGCTTCAATATTAACATCTGAAACCGTAAAAACATCAACGTTTTTAAGCCCAATGGTGGCGATTCGGGTGGAATTTAGAGGATGTTTTTTCTCAAGACTATGCCGAAGAATGGTGACTGCAACAGAGATGTGAAGAATGGGAGCACGGAGTCGTTTGCAGAGGCAAATTCGGGCGGGTTTGGAGCATGATGGGCAAATGGGTCTCTTTGTAGACACATATTCAGATTGAGTCGACATTGGGAAACCCAAGGAATGAATTTGAACAAACTTGGGAATTTCAGTTGGATTTAGGAGAGGGAAATAGAAATTTGAGGGCACCCGTTGTAGCTGAAAGTGGATTGGAAATAAAATTTGGCAAAAATAAAATTGGATTGGAAATAGTAAAAAATTAAGGGTGCATACCATGCACCCTTGTGCACAGGAGAAACACTCTTAATGAATATATGCTTAATTATATATATAATGATTTTTTTTTTGTTGCAGGGATAATTATTATATGCACAAGAATTGTGTCTGTGTATATAAAGATGGTATACTGAGTTTGATGCCGAATGAAGAAATTGTTGTTAATATAATCACTGCATGGTGTTTGGAAGTGAATGAAGAGATTATTACTGATTCTAGGAGGAGTAGATTTTGTTTTAATCTTAATCACAGTGTAAGATTTCTATTTATTTTTGTTTTTGTGTGTTTATGAATTCTTGGTTATTTGTAATTGTTCTTTGGGTATTTGTCAATTCTTCTTCGGGTATTTTTCTTTTTCTTTTGGGTATGTACTTGTTATTGTTAGGGTATTTTTCTTTTGCTGAAATGGTTAGTTTTTCTTTTATATATTTTTATGTATTTTTTAAATATTTATCTTTTTAATAATTTTTTTCCAGATATTTGTTTCTGTTTGCATCCACAATCATTATATTGTTGTTGCATTCAACTTTGTTGATGGGAAAGTACAATTGTTGGATAATATGAAGCACGAGGAAAAGATCAATTCCTACACCCGAAGTACTCAATTATTGGTAAATTTAATATTATTATTTATTTATTATTTGATTTATTTTATTGTATATTATTATAATTTTTATTATCTTTATGCTTGCAGTGTCATTTGATGAAAAAAAAAATTATTGTCAAAAAAACTCCCGAAAGCTGATGATGTTGAAAATCTCACTCTTGAAAGCGTACCATTGAGATGGCAAACGGGTAAGGGGGATAAAGATTGTGGTGTACATATGATGCATCATATAAAGCATTTCAATGGCATTCCATACTCCTATCCAGATATGACCAAGGTATTTTTTTAATTTTAATGCATTTTTTATTCTTTAGTATTATGTTATATTATTGAGTCATAACATTTTTTTCTTAGGCTGAAATTCAGTTAATAATACGCACTGAATTCTTGTCTGTCATAATTCTGTCGAATCTCAATGAGTCTAGGGCTACAGTTATAGAGAAGTTTTATGATTTTTATAAATCTAAGCCAAAGTTGTTAGCTGAAATTGCAAATGAAAAGAAGATGAAAGATCAAAAAGCAATAGAGGCAAAGAAAAGGCGAGCTGCTGATAGTTTAAAAAACATTGATTCCAATTTGGGAAGGGAGAAGAGGAAAAAATGAAGAACTTGGTTTTTCAAGGTTGCTTTGTGAATTTGTGTATTATGAAGTTTACAATTATACTCTGCAGGGTTTGAGGTTGCACTGGTTTTTTAGGTTGCATGTTGTTTTTGGTGGTTGGATATTGTTAATATGTAGTTTATTCTTAGTTTTTTAAATGTAGCTGCTGATATTTATTATTCATTGACTGTTTTTCTGCTTTTTTTGGTGTATAATTCATTGGTATATATATTTGGTCTTTGGGTATTTTTATTTGGTCTTTGGGTATTTTTATTTGGTCTTCGGGTATTTTTATTTGATCTTCGGGTAGTTTTATTTGGTCTTCGGGTAATTTTATTTGGTCTTCGGGTAGTTTTATATAATATTGAATTATGTAGTTCTGTATAAATAATTTAATATTTAATTGTATTAATTCAATCATTTAAAATATTTTATTTTTAAAAACTTTATTAATACCTTTTTATACTTTATTTATACCCATATTATATTGAATAATATAACAAATATTATTTTTTATAACTGAGCTTATCGTTAATTATATAACATAATAATTTTGTATATTTAACAATTATTTAAAGTACTGGATATTTAAAATATTTTGAAGTTTTTTTTTTGTGTTTATTTATTTAAGTATTTTTATTCTTTTAATATACCAGAATTGTATACATTAATACCCGAAGTGTACTATATTAATACCTGAAGAGTTCTTTATTAATACCCGAAGAGTGTAGTTTTAATACCCATATTATAATAAATAATACTCCAAATATTATAACTATTATTTAATAATACTTATTAACCTATTATGAAGCATCATAAAAAATAGTAGTTTTTGTGTATTATTGATTATACTCTAAGAAGAACTGACACATACCAAAAAAAAAAAAAATACCCTAAGAAGAACTAACACATACCCAAATAACAATTACTAATAACCAAGATTCATCAACACAGAAAAGCTAAAACAAAGCAAATAATTAATTGTGCATCATAAACAAAATATTTAATATTAAAATGCATCAAACCTAATTATCCCAAATCATCCTCTTATGAGGCAAATACAAATTAAGCATAGTAATTGTTTTCAACAACAACAAACAAAATAAACATTCTAAAATATTGATTAATTGTTTTTTACACTGGCCCTTATCAAGATTTCAGAAATAAACTCATATTCAACCATGCTTCCAACAGTTGCATTGTTCTCAATCAGAAAATCCTTCCATCCACTGCACAGTGAATGGACTCCTGCACCCCTTGTTCTCACCTGCACAGCCCACAGCCTGTCTTGATCATCCTCCAGTATTACTCAGTCTTATTAAAAAGTCCAGCAGCCAATATGAAACTTATTGGAATGTCCTGTATTTAATATAATTTATAAATATTAGTTAAATATAAATATACTAAATATATTTTGTGTATATATCTATTTGTACATATATATATATATATATTTTTAAATATACATATTTATAAAATTACCATCTTGTTGGCCCTGAAGTGATAATCTTTGACCTGTTTTGTGAAACTTAGATTCCTTGCTCCAATTGAAACATTTTCTTCTTTGTCATCCTCATCAAAAGTGTGTTCTGTTAAATACATATATATATATTTGTAAGTTTATAAAAAAGTATTAAAATATAATGAAGAATGTAATTTTATGAATATAACAAACCATGGGGTTTGCAGCAACCTGATTTAGAGAACAATATGACATGTAATGTGTATGGATTAACCACTGTGAAGGTAAGCACATCATGTACTTCTATACCAGTTTCTTGTACAAACCTCTGCCATCCCCCATTAAAGTAAAAAAATTATCCCATTCTATCTTCATTGACTTTCCAGGTTTTTCCAGGGTTATTGTGGCTGTTGTCAGTGTTATTTCAGTCAATTCTTCTTGAAACATGTGTTCAAAATCATCAATAAATTGGCCAGGTATTCTCTGCTCACAACATAGGTAATTATCATTAAATGTTTTATGTATTTTTATATATTAAATGAAAAAAAATTCTTACCATACTAGGCATATAGTATTGCATGTTGAGTAGTACTCGTATGAAAGACATCTGTTAAACAGTAAATTTGTTAAATACTCCAACAATACAATATTAATACCCCATGCGTAATACAACTATACCTAGATAATTAATATTAATACCCAAGATTTAATAAAATGATATAAAAATATTTTAAGAATAATTTAATATCAATTAAAAAATATAATTCCAGAAAACGTATTTCATACCCTAGATTTGTTAATACGTCAACAATAATGTATTTTATATAGGAATGTATTGTGTAAACACGTATGACGGTCCCCCACAACATACTATAACTGGAAAGAAAGTGTGGCGGTCCCCCACCACATAGAATTATCTATTTGGATATATATATATAAATAGAGAGATACAAAGAGGCATAGAAATAGATAAATAAAGATTTTTAGTGACATAGATATGTAAACCCTTGTACCTTTGGAAAGTTTTTTATGTTTGAGATTTGTCGAAACTTCGCCGGTGGAAGATGCTGTCGATTTCGATGAAGATGAAATGCCTTTTTTTTCTAGGGTTTCGATTTTGCTATATATAGTATAATATATTTTTATTATTTTTTTATTTTTTCTAGGGTTACGATTTAGCGTTCTTTTTTTAATAAAATATTCTTTTTTCTAGGGTTTGTTACTATTCGGGTAATGATAATTTATTCTTCGGGTATTAATTTTTAATCTTCGGGTATTCATTTTTACTCTTCGAGTATTCATTTTTAATCTTCATATTTATATTTATATTTGTTATTAGAGTATTCATATTTCTTAATATGGTGTTTATATTTGTTCTTAGGGTATTCATCTTTGTTCTTAGGGTATTTCTCATATAAATTACAACAATAAATTAATTAACAAGAGAAATAATTTTAGCAACACATAAAAAAATAACAATTCGAAATCTATATATATAAAACAATAAATACATTCCTATTTCAAATTATATGAGGATTAGGTGTAATTGATCCAAATTCTTTCATTTTTTATGACTGTGAATTTCCTGACTTGCTCTTCTTTTTTGTATGGATTCCACTCTTTATCATTTTGCTTCTTCCCTTTGTCACTGATCTTTCTGGGTCAAGAATTCTCTTTGATGTTTCAGAATGAGCTTCAATGTCTTCATTTTGCTTTGAATTCTTTGCAGTTAGAACTGAACATATTTTCTCATATCCTTCTTCTAGGAGTTCTCTCATCTCTTCATTTTCTGCACTCATCAATACTACATTGTAGTATTTCCTTATGATATCATGTCTCCATGGTATATGGCTGGAAAACTTTCCCCTATTTCACATAAACAGTTGTAGTTAGAATATGTTCATATCGGTTTAAATATAAATACCTATAGAAGTTTTATTAATACCCAAAGTATAAGGAAAGAATACCCAAAGAAATATTTTAAATACCCTAGTACTATTATAAAAAAAATTAACAATATTTTAATTTATAAATAAGTAATTCCTGTTATTAGTTGTTGCTTCAGTCCCAATCTTGTCCCACACTTGTTCCTTTGCAAGTTTGGACCATCTTTTCAATATGTAATTCTCGGGTATCCTTTGTATAGAGTTTACATTCATTACTCTCATGCAATGATAGCATAAAATTCCATACTCTTCAAACTTTTTGCAATCACAGCTAAAAAGATTCATTGAAGTGTCGTACACTACTCTGCTATTTCTTGTTCCATCATCATTCATAACATTATAAACCAATGTGGTGTCATAGAGTTCAGCAACAGTTGAAGAAGCAAAAATGGATTTTGAGAACTCTTCTTCAAAATGCTTAAATATTGTATGAGTGTATACCTCTGCAGCATGCTTTATAATCCCTTTCATTCCAAAAGGTGATTCAGGGGTCATTCTTGAACACTTGAACTCATCTTTTTTTTTCAGTTCTCCTCCATTGAGTTAATGTGTCATTGAAGATCTTGTAGAATTCTGTTAAATTCGTCTGTTTGTGAGCTTTGAATGCAATTGCATGATTCTTGCTTTCACTTCTTTGGGACGATCTTATTCCAGCAGAAAATATGTCCTTGCTCAATGCTGTACACCATTTATCTTTAAGACTATAGAGTCTCTTAAACCAGGCATTGTTTTCCAGTCCGTAAGTATTTATCATGTTTTCCCAGGAGATTTCAAACTCTTTCTCATCAATACAACTTGTTAAGCAATGGTTAAAAGCACTTTTAAATGGACCATCTTTCTTTAGTTCTCCAAATCTGCTGATTGCATTTTGTTGTAGATGCCAAAGACATAATCTGTGTCTTGTGTCTGGAAATTCCTGTAATAGGAATACAAGATAAAGAAAATAAACTAAGATCAATATAATAATATCTATAATTTAGTAATACTTTAGTATTACAATAATATTATATTTTCAATACCTTAAGTACATTATATATATACCCGAAGACCAATTATATAATACCTCATGAGAGGATATTAATACCCAAAGGTAATTTTTTAAATATATCTGAATACCTGAAGTATATTATATGTATACCTAAAGAAGAATATTATAATACCCTAAGAGCAGATATATATATCTCAGAATTGAAAATGTATAAATTTTCTAATAACTAATACATATATTTTCATACCTTTTCGAGTGCATTTGCTATTGCCAAATCTTGGTCTGTGAATATTGTTTTTGGGCTTTTATACCTCATTGATTTCTTGAACATTTGAAAAAGCCACTCAAAAGTTTTTGTCTTCTCATCGGATAAAAATGCACAGCCAAACATGACATTCTTCCAGTGATTGTTTATTCCAACAAAAGGAGCACATATCAAGTTGTACTTATTTGTTCTGTATGTTGTGTCGAAAACCATTACATCCGCATATATTTCATAATCTTCCATCATCAATGAGTCTCTCCAAAATATACTTGAGAGTTTTCCATCATCATTTAATCTGATCTTGTAGAAAAAATTATTTTCTTCAGATTCTTGTTTCTCCATAATATCAATTAAGTTATTAGCATCTCCTCCTCTAACTTCTTGCATTTTCAGTTTATTCACCAGATTGTAATGGTCTTTCACTGTGTGTCCCAAATTTTCTTCTCCTCCAACCTCATGCGCCATATATCTATATGAATCAATAGCTCTCATTCCTGATGATACCATATCCTCTATAACCTTGCTTTTTCTAATGTAATTTGTCTTTCTGAGCGATGTAAATGACCCCACTCAGTTCTAGTCAAGACATGATTATGTTCCATATCATGTTGAACAACTTCATATTTTCCATGATTATTTCTTCTGACTAGAATCCTAGCCTTGCACTCTGTTCTTGTAATTCCAATATTTCTTTTTTTCACTGATATTCCAGTGTTTGAACCAGTATCATTTTTTCTTAACCCTGAACAAGAACACACAAACCTCTTTGCTAATATTATACTTTTGTCAAGTGCACAATATCTGTTTGATGATTTTCTCACACTGAATCCCAAAGAACGTGCATGCATGCAGTACATTTTATACATTAGATCAACTATATCTTTCTCCACTCCAATCGAAGAACCTCTTATATCACGGCAATCAGTACTAGATTCTGATTTATGTCAAAATTCATATCAGTCTATTTAACAAAATAATATAATGTACAATAATAACATAAGAAACATTTAATTAATCCAATATATAAAATCTGTAAGAGTTTCTGATTTATTCAGTAATAATTTCTCATTAATAATTCATAATACCTGAAGAGTTCTAAATTAATACCTGAAGAGTTCTATATTAATACCTGAAGAATACTATATTAATACCTGAAGAGTTTAATATGAATACCTGTATTTTCTTCTTGATCATATAGTTCTTATGTTTCATGTTCTATTTCTTCTTCTTCTTCTCTAAGTTGAATTGTGTAGAGATCATCTGATGTGAGTAAAATAACATAAAAACAATTTATTAATCAAATTTATTACATATTGTAGGAGTTTCTGATTTATTCTTTACTAATACCTCAATAATATTTGATAATACCCAAAGAGTCAAAATTAATACCCAAAGAATTCTAAATTAATACTTGAAGGTTTCTATATTAATACCCAAAGAGATCAATATTAGTACCTGAAGGTTTTTATATTAATACCCAAAATTTCTATATTAATACACAATGTGTTCTAAATTAATACATGAAGATTTCTATATTTATACCCGAAGAGTTTAATTTGAATACCTCATATATTATTGAAATAATAACTGAAAAAATATTTATTATCGTACCTTCTTCGACATTAATTGTTTCTATTTCTTCGACATTGATGATGCAATTTTCTATTTGCTCATGTTGTTCATCTGTTTGATGTTCTTCTATTTCTTCTTCATCATCATCTCTAACTTGAATTGTATAGAGATCTTCTGTGCGTAAAATATTTTTAGAAAATTATTATAATATGATTTTTAATATAAATTGTCGAAGGATTTCTATAAAAATACTTGTTGAATCGAAGTTTACAGTTGGATCGTCCATAATGTCGTGCTTGATTCTGTGTCTTCTTTTGGATTGAAAAAACCTAGCGATGTTCTTCAAGTTTTTTCGTTCGCGCGAACTTTTAATTAGGTTAAAAATGGGTCTGACCCGTTTTATTTTAAGATCCGCGAAATTTTAATTATTTGGGCTTGGTCAAAATTGAATTCTGAAATTAAGCCCAATTATGGGTGCATGACATGGAACCGGTTCCACAGCAGAACTACTCTAAAAAAGATTAAAAATTCTTTGTCACGACTGCAAAGAAAAACCAAGCAAGTACACAACTAATGTCGTTTACAACAAAATTTTAACTATCAATATTTATCTTATTCAAGAGTATTTATTTGTGAATTCATTAATATTTTAATATATAAATATACTATCTATTTATCTTTCATTCACGATTCTAATTTAATTGTGTTGTATAAATTGAATATCAATTTAATATTAATTTTTGTAAAATAAATTATCAACAAAACATAAAATTTTACATAATATAATCTATATTAAAAATATTTTTTAATAATCTTGTGTAACGCGGGTTTACGTAGTAATTATTGATATAGGTCGAATTAAATGGTGGTACAGACTTATTTTGTCAAATCAGTATATATATATTCAAATTAAGATTTAATTTTATTATGTTATCTCAATTTAAGATCAGATTCATTTGTCTTTTTTTTTAGAAGAAACTCCAAGCATTATATTTTTTTATTTCCTATAAAATTTTAAAATATAATATATTAAATTAAAATTTTATTTAAAACTCGTATTAGATATAATTCAAAACCAAAATTTATTTAAAAATTTATTTGGGTGATGAACTTAGTATTTATAATAAAAGTCATGAGATTTGTTAACAATATGAAACATTTGAAAATATAAATTTTGTATAAAATATATTTTAAAATCTTAGTCTTGTATGCACCATGTGCACCGTGTAATTTAAGTATATTTTTAAAAAGTTATAGCATTTATTATTGAAAAATCACGTGTTGTTATTGAAAAGTAAATTTTTTAAAATATATTTTTTCAGTAAAAACATGTGTGACTTTTCAGTAGTATTTTGTGTAGCGGTAAAATTTTATATGAAAATGGTTCAAAAAACTTATCATGAATCAGTTTTAAAATATCAAACATTTGATCAGGTGTATCAAAAATCTTATCAGAAGTATTAAATTTTTTTATCAAAGATATTATGTTATAATTGTTATAAGTTTTATTAACTCTAACTTTTGATATTCCTAATGAATATTTTGATATACTTGATCAAATATTTGATATTTTAAAACAGTTTCATGATAAGTTTATTATGAATCATTTTCATATAAAATCTACTATTTTATAATTTTTTTAAAAATGCACTTGAATTGCACAGTGCACTTGGTGCACAAGAAACTTATTCTATTTCAAAACTTAGATAAGAAAAAATTTCGTTAATAAAAAAAGTCTTTATAAAAAAAATTAGTGTTATACGTCTCGTTTAGTTAAAAATGAAGAAAAATAACTTCTAGTCTTGAATTAACCAAAAAGAACAAAGTTAATCTTAAATTGAGAGAGAGAGAAATCAAACTTAGATCCCGAGCCATTTTAAAATTGAATTGAGACTCCACTAAAAAGTGGGACCTCATGTGATATTTACACTTTTATATACCAATTCCAAAAAAATATAAAATATATTAAATTACGTGATTGGAAAAACAAAAAAAAAGAAAAGAAAAGTAATAATGGAAAATAATAATGCATATAAATAAATTAAAATATAAACGATAAGATGTCAAACATGATCCTAATATTTTGGAGTCCTAAACTGATAGGTTTTACCTTAAAAGTATTGATTTGATAGTTTTTAATTTCAGGTCTTGAATCATTTGAAAAAATATTTTAAGTCATAAAAATATTATTCATTGATTATATTGAAAAATATATTTTGAAGGTATTAGAACTTCTCCAACAGAGCACTGGAGTAGTTCTTATCGTTAAAATTCCACCTCTGAACGAGTAATTAAAGATTGTGCCAATTTGGAGGTTATGCCTTTTTTTTACTCCATTTGTGGCAATGCGCTGTACTCCCGTCACTCTCCACTTTTTTAAAAAAATTATTATTAAATATTATTTTCTCCATCTGAATATCGCTTTCTGTTGGTCCATTTAAATGATGAAAGTCTAGGGGTTGAATAGACGTTCAAATATAATTTTCAAAATTTTTCAAACAGGATGCTTGAGTCTTCTAAAGTCTAGGGGGTTGAATAGACCTTTAAAGTTTTCAAAATAATTTACAAGGTTTTTCACCATAAATGTTACAGCTGTAAACTACAGAATTTACAACTGCAAATTTTATAAAACAACTGAAAATAAAACCAGCTTGTATATATTTTTTCATAGTGATTTTTCATACTTTGAAAGTGTATTGAGAAGCCTCTAATGTGCAGTGAAAAAAAGTTTGTGTGTTAATAAAAACAATATAAACAATGGAGTTTACAGATGAATGACATTAAATCTACAGCTGTAGATTCCAGGTTCTGTTTAAATAACTTTTGTGTAGACTTAAAACAATGATGCATATAACAATATAAATATAAAGAATATGCAATAAAACAATAAGTAAATAAATAAACAAACAAGATTTATAGTGGTTCAGAGTCTATAAATAAATTTCTTACATCCACTGTTACAGCACTTAGGTGTCAAATTCACCTAGAATGATCACTTAGATCCTTGTACAAGTATTTTCTCCCTCAGCAATAGCTCTCGCTCAGATAATTAATTTAGGTAAAAACACTTGACCTATTCACTAAGAATACAACACACTCACAAAGAGCCTTTTACCCCACTAAGAGAAATCTACACAAAGTAGATATTACACCGTATAAAATATAAGAGGGAACAACAATAGAAATGTGATTCTTCACTAAGAAAATTCTAACAAATTAGTCTGTGAATCATAAAGAAAAATCTCTCAAAGTTAGCTCTCTGAAAATTTGCTAGTTGTAGGTTTGCTCAGGGTTGAATGCTTGAATGCTCGAGTTGTTGTTGTTTCCTCTTCTAAAATTCTCTTCTATTTATAGAGGAATGGATGTTACTTTCCGAAGGAGAATTCAAAATTTTGAATTCTGGATAAGACTCCTCTTACTCTCTATAAGCTCTCACATGTGTGAGGTGATCCTCTTCTTCCACTCACAATAGTACTTGGTGTACTTTTTGTCTTTATTCTGAAATCTGATCTTGGTCTTCATTAATCCTTCACAATAATTGATAATCCATCCTTAAGTACTCTTTAGTAAGTGCAAGTTAATGTTTCACTAATCTGAGTTATTAAGGGTCTTCTAGCATCTTCATTTGTTAATCCTTGTACATGATTTTCTAACGGTCTTGAATAGATGTAGATTCTCTCTTCCAACTGTAGCTTTGTTCCTGCAATTTTACTCTTCAACTGTAGAATCAAGTTTGCAGTTGTAAGGTCTTGTCCAGCTGTAAGTTCATTAATTCTATAGCTATTGACTTCCTTTTCAAACTATAACTTCCTAAGTTCTTCAATTTTAACCTTAAATGTTAGTTTCCAAATATACATTCCTATATTTTGCTATCATCAAAATCAATATAAAAAAAGTTTTAACACTTTCACATTTATAGTTTGATGTCTCAACATTACTTTCATACTAAAAAAAAAAAAAAGAACAAAAGTTAATAAAATATATTTTTATTAAACATACTCAATTAAATTTTATTTTCTAATATGTGTCACTTCACATGTTAAAGTAATATTGGGATGAATTGAGTACTATATTTATATGTATTATCTTTTTTTTTGTGTATTTATTTTATTATTATATATCATTTTAATTTAATATTTTTTAAAATTAAAATGATACTAGTAAAAATGAAATAATACAAATTATAATTGAAGAAGAACTATTATTATATAAACTTCCATTGTAATTTAGTCTTTTACTATAATATAAATATCAGATGTAATTTTATATTAAATTTTATATTTAATTTGCATGAAATTCTTACTCAATTAAAAATATTATTGCATAATGAAATCATTTATTTAAAATAAATACTATATAATATTATATTATAGAGCTTAAAAATAAAACTAATTGTCGGAACTTCTCTGACTAGCTCTTGTTTGGTTGTAGGGTCTGTTCTTCTTCGTTTTCCTCATCTGAGCTATCAGGTGCACTTGCTCGCTGCCTCTTTCCAAATGCTCTCTGCACAGACTCTGACAATTTTCCTTCCTTGTAGAATCGCCACAATTGTTTCATCAGGTCACAACATTCAATAGTAAAGTGGCCAATACGTTGATGATAAGCATAGTACTTGGTCGGATTAAACTTACTTCTATCTTGACTGATTCGCCTAGGAGTTGATAACATGTCTTTGTCATAAACTGTGTTGTACACCTATTTGATCAAAGTGGTGAGCACCTGATTCAACTTTCTTTTGTATTTGTCCCTCTCACCAACAGACTTGGGATATTTTGGGCTTTGTAATTATTTCCGCCTTTCTTTCCAAATTTCTTTCCATTCTTGGTTTCTCCAAACTTTTTTTGGTAAATCCTCTTGCATTGCCACATAAACACCAACCTTTCTTATGAATTCCGCATATGCCTTTAGCCAAGCTAAGTGAATTTTCTTCCACGGGTTTGATCTTTTTTTCAATCCTGCCATCACTGCTACCATTTCGGTGTCTTCAGTGACAGGGTTTCCCTCCAGCAGTATTTTGCCAAACCTTCCAAGAACTATTGGTCTGACTCTTCAATCCCTTGCTCCAAGTTTGTCAAATGGTGTTTTTGAGTCAGATAAAACCCAAAACCTGAAATGTGTGATAGGAATTTCCTACTCCAACTGTGTAAATGAATTGATCGAGGCGGACGCCTATGAGGAAAATTATATGTGAGCCCAATCTCACAGTGTGAGGAAGAAGTTCTGACATTGGGTGGCATCAGAAGCTTTAATTAGATCATGCAGTCTCTGTATTTTAAGATATGCACTTTCGGGTTCGATTCTTCTTTGTACAAGTTAGTGATTGGAAAATGAATCTTTTCAGTATCGCAGCTCCCAAGATAGTTGGGGACAATGGGGATACTAGTAAGCAAGTTCTTGGATTATATTGAAGATATTGGAGATAAAAGCAATTAATTGCTAATTGATTTAATACTGTAAATTTATTTATGATAGGCTAACAAATCGGCGTTTAATTAGTCAGATTTTATCTCCACCATTAATGGAGATTTGTTGTAATTTCAATATTTAAATGGAGATCAGCCAATCATCAAATATATGGTGATTTTCTTACTCTTACAATAAAAAAAAAAAAACCCCATATTGTGCAGATTAGTCAACATCTCCCATTATTTCCTTTTCCCACGATCTCCTTCTCCTCACGGTTTTCTACACACAATCTCATCCTTCATCTGCTCCTATGACTACTCCCACACCTTCTGATCCTCTACCGGTCAACACCATGTTGAACATGGTGCAGATTAAGCTTGAAGCCTCGACGTATCTTATGTGGAGACGGCAGGTAATCCACATGGCTGAGTGTTTCGATCTCATGCCCTTTCTCGATGGCATGACTCTTGCGCCTCCACCCACAGTGACGACCGCTGCCGGTGAATCTCCCGATCCAGAATATCTCACTTGGCTTATGAAGGACAGAAAACTTCTAAGCGTCATCTCCGCCACACTTACTGTCGACTCCATGCCAGAGGTGATCGACTGCAACACCTCTTATACAACCTGGGTCGCTCTGGAATCCGCTTATGCCCATTCTTCCGCCTCCCTTACTCATCAATTGCGGGAAGAATTACTTTCCCTTCACCGTGGTGATTCCTCAGTCGATGAATACGGTCGCAAATTTAAATCCATTTGCGATCAACTTGCGGCTATCTCTAAATCGGTTGACGAAACCGACAAAATCCATTGGTTCCTCCGCGGATTAGGATTATCCTATGCCGGGTTTGCTGACACTCATATGGCCATCACTCCCATGCCTGATTTCCGCGATTTATTGCATCAAGCACGATAATATGAGATCATGCTCAAATCTATGGAAGGACGTTCCACTCCTGCTGCGGCCTTCATGGCAGACCGTAGCCAACAGCATACTTCTGGACGTTCTAACAATAGTGGGAACCGGTCACATAACTCATATTCTGATAGCAGTCAGCGTCAAGGTAATAATCGTGGTAATAGGGGGAATTACAGTGGAGGCCGCCGTCCTCCTCAGTGTCAAATATGTCGTGGCGACCATTACGCTGACAAATGTCCTCATTTTCTCAATGCATGCACTGCTTCTCATTCTGCTCAACTTGCTCAGGCTTTTAGTTCATCATGCAATGTGTCCGAACCTACCTCTGACTGGTACATCGACTCTGGGGCATCTGCTCACATGACATCTAACGCCTCAGCTCTTGAGAAAGTCGAGCCTTATACTGGTAATGGAACTGTTGTTGTTGGTAATGGTGAATCTTTGGATATATCTCATATTGGTACTCATAAATTAACTCCAGATGTCAACTTGCTTGATGTTTTAGTCATCCCTCACATTACCAAAAATCTGCTTTCTATCAGTAAACTAACATCGGATTACCCTGTTGATGTTGTATTTTCTGATAATTATTTTACTATTTAGAACCGAGCAACACAAAGAGTATTGGCTCAGGGTAGATGTGACAGGGGCTTGTACGTGCTTGATAAGGGGATTCCTGCTTTGGTTGCCACCATTCGAACCAAGGTTTTAAAAGCTAGTTATGAATTATGGCATTTACGCTTGGGGCATGTCCCATTTTCAGTTATTTCTTTATTGAATAAGTTAGGAAACTTATCTGTTACGTCCTTATTACCGAACCCTACTACTTGCTCTCCTTGTCAGTTGGCAAAAAGCAAACGTTTAAGTTTTGAATCGAATGATAAACGTGCTTCTAAGGTGCTTGATCTTGTTCACTGTGATTTATGGGGACCTGCTCCGGTTGTAACTTCTGATGGATTTCGCTATTATGCTGCATTTGTTGATGATTACTCTAGATTTACGTGGCTTTTTCCTTTACATGCAAAGTCGAATTTTATGATGTATTGGTTCGTTTTCATGCCTTTGTTTGCAATCAATTTTCAACTACTATAAAATCTTTTCAAAGTGATGGGGGTACAGAATTTGTCAATTCACGAGTTGCTGAGTTCTTATCATTACATGGAATACATCATCGTCTCTCTTGTCCGTATACGCCCCAACAGAATGGTCGTGTTGAACGAAAGCACCGCAACATCACAGAAACAGGTTTATCGATGATGTTTCATGCTCACGCTCCTGTCTCACTTTGGTTTGACGCATTTGCTACTGTGGTGTTTGTTATTAACAGGATCCCTTCCTCAATTCTTTATGATAAATCCCCGTTTGAGGTACTTTTTGGAATTGTGCCTAACTATGCAAATTTTAAGCCATTCGGTTGTCGTGTATATCCATATTTACGTGATTATGCAGCAACCAAGCTAGAACCACGAAGCCGTCCCTGCATTTTTCTCGGTTACAGCAGCTCTTATAAGGGTTTTCGCTGTTTGGACCCTATCTCATCTCTGGTTTTTACAACTCGCCATTCTCAATTTAATGAACACGAATTCCCTTTCTCTGAATCTTCAGGGTCATCATCGAAGTCACATTCTACCTTGGATCTCTCAACATTTATGGATATTCCATATACTTTTACCGTACCATCACATGCTTCATCTTCGTTGCAAGGCACCGACCAGCCTATGCAATCCCTTACTCCACAACTTCGTATTCTTGAGGATGATCCTATATCTTTGGCACCCACTGAACCTGAACCTGAAATTGTTGTTGAGCATCCTGCATCACCTTCTGCTGAGCCTGATCATATTACAGCACCAATTCCTCAGCCTGTCCAACCTCTGGGACATCACATGGTCACTCGTGCCCGTACTGGGGTCTTCAAACCACGTTATCCTGTGAATTTGTCATCTACTGCTCTTTTAACCGCTCTTGCTGCCTCTTCAGAACCTCGTGGATTTAAATCTGCTGCTAAATCTCCCCACTGGGTCGCTGCTATGCAAGAAGAAATTGATGCTCTTCACCAGAATAACACTTGGGATCTCGTTCCTCGGCCTTCTGATACGAACATTGTTGGATCTAAATGGGTATTTCGAACAAAATATAAAGCAGATGGTACTATTGAGCGTTACAAGGCCCGACTTGTGGCCCAGGGTTTCACACAAGTTCCTGGTCTGGATTTCCATCACACATTTAGCCCAGTTGTAAAATCAGCCACTGTTCGGGTTATTTTGAGTCTCTCGGTTCATCACAATTGGCCTCCACGTCAGCTTGATGTCAAAAATGCATTTCTTAATGGCATTCTCTCTAACCTGTTTTTATGGCTCAGCCTCCGGGATTTATCGACTCTCGCTTCCCTGATTATGTCTGTCGTCTGAAGAAAGCACTATACGGGTTACGTCAGGCACCTCTTGCCTGGTTTCAGCGTTTCAGCGCTTATCTATTTACCTTTGGATTTCGTCAGAGTCGCTCTGACTCTTCACTATTCTTCTTTCATCACGGTACACCAATTCTTTATTTGTTGTTATACGTTGATGATATAATTGTTACAGGAAATGAAGATTCTTTGCTTCAGAGGTTTATTGATCAAACACGTCGGGAGTTTGCTATAAAGGACTTGGGAAAATTAAATTACTTCTTAGGCTTGGAGGTTTCTTACACATCCGATGGACTATTTGTCAGACAGGCCAAGTATGCTCATGATATCTTGAAGCGGGCTGATATGCTCGATTCAAAACCAGTTCACACTCTTTTGCCTGCTGGTGGCACGCTTACCAATAGTGGGTCTACTTTCCATGACCCAACCTTGTACCACTTCCTAGTCGGAGCCCTTCAGTATCTCACTATCACTAGACCGGATATTTCCTTCTCGGTCAACCTCGTGAGTCAATTCCTCCAGATGCCCACTGAGGATCACTTCCTTGCCGTAAAAAGGATTCTTCGATACGTTAAAGGCACACTGCATTTTGGTTTATCATTTGTCCGTCGTCCTGATTACTCTATTATTGGTTATTCAGATGCTGATTGGGCACGATGCATTGACACTCGCCGGTCGACATACGGTTACTCGATATTTTTAGGAGGCAACCTTGTCTCATGGAGTGCTAAAAAATAACCCACTATCGCTCGATCAAGCTGTGAGTCTGAATATCGAGCAATGGCAAATACAGCAGCAGAACTGGTTTGGCTAACAAATCTACTTGGTGAACTGAATGCCTTACCACAGTCATGCCCTCGATTACTGTGCGATAATAAGAGTGCTATCTTCTTAAGTCAAAATCCAGTTTCACATAAGCGGGCCAAGCACATAGATCTGGATTATCACTTTGTCCGGGAATTGGTCTCATCTGGCAAAATTTCAACACATTTTGTCCCATCTCATTTACAGTTGGCAGATATCTTCACAAAGTCTCTTCCTCGACCTGCTTTCGAGTTTCTTCGGTCCAAGCTATGTGTTAGCTTACACCCCACGCAACGCTTGTGAGGGGGTATTGAAGATATTGGAGATAAAAGCAATTAATTGCTAATTGATTTAATACTGTAAATATATTTATGATAGGCTAACAAATCGACGTTTAATTAGTCAGATTTTATCTCCACCATTAATGGAGATTTGTTGTAATTTCAATGTTTAAATGGAGATCAGCCAATCATCAAATATATGGTGATTTTCTTACTCTTACAGATTACTATCTGGTCAAGCAGCTAGTTGTTCGTACAACTCTTCGATGGCTTTCCTCATATTTGCTAGCTCTTCACTAGGAACCATCATTTTAGGAGGCTATTCAAGAGTAACATTCTTTAAGCGGGTTATTTTTTGCAGTCCCCTCACTTTATGGGGGTTCCATGGCAGAACTTTGCAAGTTGCTCGCACGACAGCTACTCATTGCCCTCGTATATTATTTTCTACTCATTCCACCGCCTTAGTGTAGGAAGTGCTAGACTTATCTGCTTCATGATCATTAGCATACCGAGAGATTTGTGCTCCCAATCGTTCAGCTATTGGTCGTGTTCTTGATGGGGCTGGTTGAATATGTTGTCTGTGGATAGCACATAGCATTGTTATTGTCTTCTCAATATTGCTTGGGTTTCGTATGAACAGTTCAAATTTGGGAAGAATATGAACATTTTCCAGAACGTCCTTTGCATATTGCCAAGCAGTTTTACCAATGAGTTGTCTTTCCATCAATGCTCGTTGGGAGCTCCTTCCTCGTGATAAGGCTTGTGAGTGTGAAATTTCTTGTGGCATTATAGCTTTCTTTTGAATCAATCCTCAACACAACTTGTTTGTCAGTCTACTAGCCTTTCTTGTATAAGAATTTCTTCAACAGATATTCTTATGCATGCATGCATTCAAGAAAGATTATTGTGTTGTGAATTTGGACTAATATCGTAAATAAACTTGATGATCTTCAAGCCTTTGAAGGATCTCCCTTTGTATCTTCAACTTTTCAACATGCAAGGGTTTAAGAATCGAGCATCTTTTCTTCAAATCTTCAAGTGTTCACAAAAAACATGAACATCACCGACCAAATTTCTTCAAATCAAGGATTTGAAACCTCCTTCAAGAGCTTCTTTGTTGATAACCTCAATATAATGAACAAGATATGTGGCTTAAACAAAGAAAATTATCAAACAAAATATATGATGCAAAATTAATGTAGGAATAATCTAATTATGCATATAAGAACTTAGAGGGATAAAATATTAAGCATATTGTATTTATCAAAGTGATTAACCCCTTTATAAGTGCCATTTTTATATGTATTTATAATACTCTAAGAAAACATGAGGTGTCACTTGTTTAGCTAATATTAATAGAAATTATGATAAGTGTTAAGACACTTGTCAATACAAAAGACAACACTAACTTGATAACTTATCAACTAAGCAACCCTAATTATTGTAGTTGATCGTCTCGGATTTTGTGGTGACTTGGGGTCAACTCTGTCTCTTGATCATCACAACTCTGGATGTCTCATGTGATGGGGTGAGCAGCTTCATCCAGTTGGCCTCTTCAACTAATAGGTGTCGATCAACTTATATGGCAAGAGAGTTCTAGTTGCTCGCCACTTCTTTCACCTAACTCGTAATCCTAAATTTGACTTTAATTAATTTTTATCACTTGTATAAGTTGCTCGCCTATCAATAACGGTATTACTGATTACTTGTTAGGATATTACTGATTACTTAGTGAAGTATTTAAAAAAAATTAAGTATGTACTATTATTAAGGAAAATACGTGATATTCACTAGAATTAATCTTTTTGTATCTTTGTATATATTTACTTTGATTCGATTTTATTTGTTCCCTTGATTTTTGGATCCTATAGTTGTAAACTTATTCTATATAATATAGATCTTTACCTAATCATCATTAATGGTAAATGGAATATTTAAATTATTCATTTCTTACATGGTATCAACCTAGCTAGTGCTGTTATTTGAGCCGAGCAAGCCCGAGTATCTAGGGCTCGGTTCGGCTTGTTAAAATTTCGAGCTAGGCTCGAGCTCGGCTCATTGACCTTATCGAACTAAAAAAGACAGCTCGGCTCGACTCGTTTATTTTTAAGAGTAAGCTCGGCTCGTATAACCAATGCATATGCGAATTTCTCTGTCAGAGAATATCGTATTTCGGCTTCATGTAGAGCTCGACTGACGTAGTAAATTGCGGAATGGAACTTGCCTTCGGCACGCACTAGTACAGAACTTATCGCTACCTCAGATGCTGCTAGGTAAAGATACAGTTTCTCGCCTGGCACTGGCTTAGATAAAATATGTGGGTTGCTCAGATATTCTTTGATCTGATCAAACGCTCTTTGACAGTCACTTGTCCACACAAAATCTTCATTTTTCCTCTTCATAGCTTCAAAGAACAGCCGGCATTTATCTTCAGAGTGAGAGATAAAGCGATTCAATGCTGCTAGACATCCTGTAAGATGTTGAGTTTTTTGGACTGAATCAGGTGGTTTCATATCCATGATGACTTTAACTTTTGATGGATTCACCTCAATTCCCCGCTGGCTCACCAGATGTCCTAAAAACTTTCCCGAATGAATTCAAAAACTGTTTTCTTCGGGTTAAGCTTCATGTTGTAGGCGCGAGATATTTTGAATGTTTGAGAGAGATGCTCAAGATTATCTTCCTTGTGTATGTTTTTCATGACTATGTCGTCCAGGTACACTTTGATTGAGTGGCCGATATGGTCGTCGAACATCTTCTTCACCAATCTTTGATAGGTGACTTCGGCATTGATCAATCCAAATGGTATTCTATCCCAACAATACAGATTTTTGTTGGTATAGAAAGCAGTGTGTTCCTGATCGTCTGGATGTAGAGCGATTTGGTAATATCCCGCAAAGACATCCATGAACGTCATCGATTCATGTCCAGCGGTGTTATCAACAAGTTGATCTATGTGAGGAAGTGGAAAAATGTCCTTCGAACAAGCGGCGTTTATATTAGTGAAGTCGGTACAAAGCCTCCATGTGCCGTTGGGCATACGAACAAGGACAGGATTCACTACCCATTGCGGACACAATGCTTCATGTATCAACTTGTTGTCCAGCAACTTCTTGATTTCCACTATCAGTGCCTGACTTTTTTGTATTTTTGCATGTTTTAGAACACAAGCAAATCTACCCAAAAGCGGATGGGTAATTGTAGTAGAGCAAGTATACGACCAAGTAGAATCGACCTAGGATTTAGTGGTGTGATGAAGCCCCAAGATTATGTGTCGTCATGATACTATAGTGACGAGCAAGGTTGGCACAAAATAAAAACAAGCAATAATTAAACTAGAAAGTAATTAAAACTACCAATTAACTTCCCAAGAAAGTGCAAGATGAGTGAAATGCCTCGGGTGCAATCCTTATAATTTCGATCAATGTAACTCGTATCCTAATTACCTATCAATTGCTATTTCATTGGGTGTGATAAGGGCTACCACTAAGTAAATGAAGACCGATCCCTTTTGAGGCTTGGGTGATCAATTCTAGTTACTAACACCTAATTAACTACAAACGGCTCCTAGGATAGTGAACGCTATGAGATTCGCACAGATACCGTCCCTAGTTTCCCCCTTCACTAAACACCCCAATGAACAATCAAGGTATCCAATGTCACTTGACGGTGATTCTAAGCAATCTACCCCCTCTCGGGTCAATAGACCACTAATTGAATCTAATCAATCACTCAATCTTTCTTCACAAGACCAATTAACCACACACCCAACCCTAGTTGCAACATGTAATCATCAATCATGGAATAAACAATTAAATAAATCAATTAAATCAGGATAAACACATCAAGAGAATCTAATCACCAAATCCATAGCAAAATCAAGTTAATCAAAACACAAATACATCAATCTCCATCATAATTCAAACACCCAAAGCATAAGAGACTTAGCCCATGGCTAAAATCAACATAACAATGAAATTAAAGGTAGAATTAACAAAGCCCATAATGAATTGAAAGAGAATCTTGCTAAAATTAACAGATAATACCAATAGATTGATGAAAATGCAAGAAATAGCAAAAACCAACATTAATCCATGAATCCTCCAATGGGTCTTCCTCAAAACGCAAAAGTAATCAGATACAAAGCTAAAACTAAGTGAATAGAACAAAGTCCGATGCTCATTTGTAAACAAAACTGAAATCTCACTTGAATTCTAGAAGAAAAACCATGAAAAATGTGAAAAGAGATAAAAGTAAAGAGTGGGTTTCTTGGGGTAGGGTTTTTCTATCTTAAAATTTGAAATAGGAAGGCTTTTATAGTGGGGCACCAAGTGGAAAAACGAACTTTGCAAGTTGCTCCTTGAAATTCCCAAAAATTACAATTCTGGCCGAATTTTACTCTTGCAAGGCCACAGGTCAAAAACGACACGGTCGTGCAAATTTTTCCCCTGGCCGTGTCATTTGCTTCGAATTAAGTGACACGGCCTCAGCTCAAATGTGACACGGCCATGACACGGCCTCAGTTCAAATGTGACACGGCCGTGTGAATTGTTTGGCTGGCCGTATCATTTGCTACGACATGGGTGACACGGCCTCAGTTCAAATGTGACACGGCCTCCTGTGATTACACGGTCACTTCATGATTTTGGCCCTTTTTCACTCTTTTCAACACTCAAACTTGATTTGCACTTCTTCCATATCACGATCAATTGCTTAAACTCAATTTACTCGTTTCTTCACGATTTCTTCTCTTTTTGTCACCTAAAACCTACATCAAAACATTTCTTTCCCAAAACAGATTAAGTAACAAAAGAGGATTATATTTCCTAGGAAATCATGCACAAATAGCACAAGTGAGAGCACAAATATCATCAAATATGATGCAAAAATACCACAAATCACTCCCCCAAACTTATGGTGTTGCTCGTCCTCGAGAAACGAAAAGAAAATAAAACAAGTGGGAGGATTGCGAAAAATTTCAATTAAAACAAAAATAGGCAATTATCAAGTTCTTCAATCAAGTCAAACCATTAGGTCCAAAAATCAACAAGCTAGCTCACAAGTTAAGCTCAAATCAATGCAAGACATAGTGCTCAATTCACAAGTTTTCTCACCAGGGAGTGTTTCACTCTCACTCAAAGTGTATCAAGGTATGTTTATGCTCTCAAAAATCAAAACACACAAGTGCACTACCATATGCTTGACAAGTATCTAAGTTCTCCACCACAAATTAAGTGATCAATCAAAGAATCAATGAGGACTTTCATTCGGTTGTAACGTAGGCTCTTCGGTTAAGGTGGGGGAAATTTTGGATAAGTGACTCGTAAACTAGTGGAGCGAGAGCTAAGACGTCTCTAAAACTCTCAAGAGAAAATTTGCAATTGATCAAGTTGCAACTCTAAATTCCAAACTCCAACAATTTCCTTGTTCTCATTTTTTAGCACATTCCTCTACACCAACAATCATCAAGCACATTTTGAATTTTTTTTTTTAAGCTCCACCAACTTTTTGTATACAAGAAAGCTCTTCTCATTTTTCAATTTTTCACTTCAACACAAACTCTTTTCTTGTACATTTTTTTTTCTCAATTTTTCACAATTTTTTTACTTCACCATTTCATCCACCAAACTCACAATCAAGCACATTTTAACCTTAATACCCACACTCAAGCTCCACTAGTTCATAGGGACAATTAAGTTCAAAAAGAAGGATAATAGGCTAAAATTGTAGGTTGCCAAGAAATAGGTCAATAAGGCACAAAGTGGCTAACTACGGAAAAATTTCATTTGGCATGGAAGATTTGGCTAAGTGACTTTTCAAAACAAAGATGGCCTCATATCATTTTCAAAAATTTCACACAAAAAGTAGTTTCAAACAAGACACTAGGCAAGTTCTAGAGCACACAAGTATGAATGATACCCACAATTAAAGAAATAGACCCATATATATGCAAGTCTACAAGGCTCTAAAGCTCACGAGCTTGTCTAATCATGAATTGTGAGCACAAAATCAAGCACAATCTTCACATTAACAAGTGAACCAACTAGCATCAATTCAACCATCAAGTTCAAACCAAATCTCAAAACCAATAATCACCAACAATTAAGTCCCAAACATCAAAACAATATCTCAACTCACAATGTCAAAATTGATAGACCACATGCAATACACATCAAGGTAAACACACTAACTAAAAATCAAGAAAATAAAAAGTCTCTCCCCCAAACTTAAATGAAACTATCATGTTGAATGCAAAGTTTAGGGAGTAAGTGTATCACCCAGGAGAATTTCCACCAAGAGAGAATCCTTCTAAAGTGTAAGCCACCTCAACCTTTGTTCTTTTGAGTCCACACCACCAAGCTCTTCTCATTGGCATCCATGCTCCTCAATCTCCTACACACAAACACACTTTAGGGAAATCAAAAGCAATCTAAACTAATAATAAAACAAAAGAAAGCAATAAAAATGGGTTGTCTCCCATTTAGAGCTAAGTTTAACGTCATTTGCCAGACATTATTAATAAAGTTCTAACATCTCTCAACGGAATGGCCACGGGTATCTATCCTCCTTGCCACTATACTTCAATCTTTGAGCTTCAAAGTCAAGGAGGCTCTTGACATTAGAAAACCAATCACCCGACTTCCTCTCCCCTCTTTTCATGAATAAACTTTCCTTTTCCCCTCTCACCCTCATCTCTCTCCATCTTTTTCCTTTTTGTTCAAGGATGCCCAAGTTTTTCTCCAATTCTTTTCTTTGGTCAAAGTTATAGAAAGGCAAAATAAAATCAATAGAAGTCATATTATCAACAAAAGTACAAATTGAAGAGTTTAAAGGATGAGAAATGCTCATTTCGCTCTTCAATTCTTCTTTCAATGCTTCTTGATTTTCTTGCTCAATTGTGCTTGTGTCCACCACGGGACATTCCTCTTCAACCGTCTCATTTTTCTCATCAATTGGGTCCTCTACTTTCTCTTCCTCTTGCTCTTCTTTTTTTCTATCAATGCATACAAGCGAAGTGTTATCATAAATATCATCATTAATACGAATAGAGAAAGAAGAAGGGAAATGAGATCCTTGATCATCGTAGTGTAAGATTATCGTGAAGTTTTTTTCATTCAAATTTTCATTTTCAAGAACAAATTTATGAGCTTAATAAAAAACATCTTCCTTCGGTTCATCTTCTTCTTCTTCATCTTCTTCTTGGTGTGAAGGCATAAGAGGAGAAGGTATATATGAGTTTGGATCATAATAGGGGTAAGGGTAGGGATAAGGATAGGAATAAGGATAGGGATAGGAGGTATAGGGATTTGGGTATTGTTGAGGAGGATATGTGTATGGAGGATAAACCATATCATGATTGAGACTTTAATTCCAAGAGTAGTTGTTTAATCCATCCATCTTCTTCAAGTTCACTCCTAAAAAAGATCAAGTATCAAATTTCTCACAAGAAAATAAAACCAAAGAAAAATAAAGCAATAAAAATGTCACTAATAGCACCACTCAACTAACCCTAAGTCCCACCAAAGGACACTCAACTAAATCCCCAGCAGCGGCGCCATTGACTTTTTCATATTTTTGCACGTTTTAGAACACAAGCAAATCTACCCAAAAGCGGATGGGTAATTATAGTAGAGCAAGTATACGACCAAGTAGAATCGACCTAGGATTTAGTGGTGTGATGGAGCCCCAAGATTATGTGTCGTCATGATACTATAGTGACGAGCAAGGTTGGCACAAAATAAAAACAAGCAATAATTAAACTAGAAAGTAATTAAAACTACCAACTAACTTCCCAAGAAAGTGCAAGATGAGTGAAATGCCTCGGGTGCTATCCTTATAATTTCGATCAATGTAACTCGTATCCTAATTACCTATCAATTGCTATTTCATTGGGTGTGATAAGGGCTACCACTAAGCAAATGAAGACCGATCCCTTTTGAGGCTTGGGTGACCAATTCTAGTTAACTAGCACCTAATTAACTACAAACGGCTCCTAGGATAGTGAACGCTAGGAGGTTCGCACAGATACCGTCCCTAGTTTTCCCCTTCACTAAACACCCCAATGAACAATCAAGGTATCCAATGTCACTTGATGGTGATTCTAAGCAATCTACCCCCTCTCGGGTCAATAGACCACTAATTGAATCTAATCAATCACTCAATCTTTCTTCACAAGACCAATTAACCACACACTCAACCCTAGTTGCAACATGTAATCATCAATCATGGAATAATCAATTAAATCAGGATAAACACATCAAGAGAATCTAATCACCAAATCCATAGCAAAATCAAGTTAATCAAAACACAAATACATCAATCTCCATCATAATTCAAACACTCAAAGCATAAGAGATTTAGCCCATGGCTAAAATCAACATAACAATGAAATTAAAGGTAGAATTAACAAAGCCCATAATGAATTGAAAGAGAATCTTGCTAAAATTAAAAGATATTACCAATAGATTGATGAAAATGCAAGAAATAGCAAAAACCAACATTAATCCATGAATCCTCCAATGGGTCTTCCTCAAAATGCAAAAGTAATCGGATACGAAGCTAAAATTAAGTGAATAGAACAAAGCCCGATGCTAATTGTAAACAAAACTGAAATCTCACTTGAATTCTAGAAGAAAAACCATGAAAAATGTGAAAAGAGATAAAAGTAAAGAGTGGGTTTCTTGGGGTAGGGTTTTTCTATCTTAAAATTTGAAATAGGAAGGCTTATATAGTGGGGCACCAAGTGGAAAAACGGACTTTGCAAGTTACTCCTTGAAATTCCTGAATATTACAATTCTGGCCGAATTTTACTCTTGCATGGCCACAGGTCAAAAATGTCACGGCCGTGCGAATTTCTCCCCTGGTCGTGTCATTTGCTTCGAATTAAGTGACACGGCCTCAGCTCAAATGTGACACGGCGTCAGTTCAAATGTGACACGGCTGTGCGAATTGTTTAGCTGGCCGTGTCATTTGCTACGACATGGGTGACAAGGCCTCAGTTCAAATGTGACACGGCCTCCTGTGATTACACGGCCACTTCATGATTTTGGCCCTTTTTCACTCTTTTCAACACTCAAACTTGATTTGCTCTTCTTCAATATCACGAACTTGGATCACGATCAATTGCTAAAACTCAATTTACTCATTTCTTCACGATTTCTTCTCTTTTTGTCACCTAAAACTAACATCAAAACATTTCTTTCCCAAAACATATTAAGTAACAAAAGAGGATTATATTTCCTAGGAAATCATGCACAAATAACACAAGTGAGAGCACAAATATCATCAAATATGATGCAAAAATACCACAAATCAGTGCCTCATACTTCTCTGGGCCGAATTTTGTCTTTTTTGGCGAATGGGCCTTTGAGTTGGATCAATATTTAGTCGATGACAGGCATACTCCGTCGGAATTCCTGTCATGTCTGAGTGGGACCATGCAAAGACATCAAGATTGTTTCTCAAAAATTCTATCTTCCTCATCCGGTATGGCTCTGGCAATTCGGATTCGATAAAGAGTTCGAGATCCTCTTGGTTCGGATAAGCTTTCACGGCCATCAATTCCTCCATTGGTGTTGCTCGCTTTCACTTTGCCTTCCATCTTGGATAAAAAATAGGCTCGTCGATATTCAATTCATCTTCAATTTCCATCAGTTCACATTCCAGTCTGGGTTTGAAATCTTGGCTGAGAAGGTACTCTCTCGTTTGTTCACCGTTCGGGTGCTTCTCAGGCTCTGTTTCTGCCAGAATGGTTTCATCTTGATTTTCTATCCCTTATACTTGTTCTGAATTTTCGACCTACATTGATTCTACTTTATTATATAAAGTATTCAATGTCTTGGGTCCCAGTTCAGTACATCGATGAGGACTATCAATCACATGTATTTGTGTTATCTATGATTTTACTTGTAATAAGCATTCGCATGCTTTCTTTTGATCTCCCTTTATTGTACCAGCATCATTCGGTGTTGGGAATTTCAAACAATAGCAGTAAGTCGAACAGGCAGCTTTGAATTCATGCAAAAAGGGTCGGCCGAGGAAGCCATTGTAGGAGGATGGCTAGTCTACAACAATCAAGTATATTTGCCTTGTCAGCCTCCTATTGGGGTCATCGACCGATACAAGTTCAATAGACAGGCGTATTGTTCCTAGGGGAATCGTAACAGCCTCTTTGAACCCTATAATTTTGTGATTACAATTTTGATATAGGATTTGAAGTCCCATATCTGGTCTAAAGTGCTCTTGAAGACGATGTTCGTGTAAGCTCCAATGTCGACCAACAGTCTGTGAACTTTGGCATTCATGATGTTCGCGCTTATGACCAAGGAGTCATTATGCGGTGTCATGATCCCTTCCAAGTCTTTCTGCGGGAATGTTAATTCTGCAGTTGGCTTGGCAGAGGATCCCGCGCTGGTTTCCTTAATTTGGTCAATGGCGCGCAGTTCTGCCTTTTTCTGCCTCTTTGACGGGGGCGGCCTCCCATCTGTACAACCGCCAGCATGGCCCACCTAAGGCTCAATTACCGAAATCTCTCTTACTGGCCCCAGCTGAGGATGTGGAGCTCGTCGCTCTCACCGGTTTCTCGGGTTAGTTTCCTCTTCACCTTTACTTTCTTCATCTTCCGCCCTCTCTTCGGGCTCCCGTGGTCTCTTTCCTGGGGGTTTCTTGACGAACTCGGACAATTTTCCCTCCTCATAGAACTTCCACAGCTGCCTTAACAGATCTTTGTATTCGCTTGTGAAATGTCCCATTATTTGATGCTAGTCACAGTACTTGCCCGAATTCATCCTTTTCATATCCGTCCGGATCTTTCTTGAAGCCGACAGTATCCCATTTCCATTGACCCTATTGTACACCTGGTCAATAGACACTGTCAAAACCTGGTTTAGCTTCTCCTTGTAATCGCCTTCATCGGCAAAAGATTTCAAATTCCTCGGGGTCCTGTAACCTGTCCCCCATCTCTTTGATGTTGTTTTTAGAATTTCCTTGCTCTCCCCCAAAGACTTCTTTAGGGCTTCCTGCATTGCTACAAATATTTCGGCTTTATTTTGGAATTCTGAATAGGCTTTGGGCAAGCAAGGTGTATTTCCTTCCATAGATCAGATCCCTTCTTCAATCTAGTCATCGCGGCTATTACCTTTGTGTCTTCACCGGCTCTCCTTCGAGCAAAATCTTGTCAAGTCTCTCAAGAAATTGCTGGTCTGATTCCTCATATTCTTGGACAAGATTTGCTAGTCGATGCTTCTGAGTGAAGCATGATGCTGCTCCAAAAAAGTGTGCTAAAAACTCTCGACTCAGCTATGTGAATGAAGTTATCGAAGCTGGGGGCATCGTTGTAAACCACCGATGGACATGATCTCCAAGATTAAGTGGAAAGTTTCTACATTGGGTAGCATCATACTCTCTCATTGAAATTATGTAGTCTGTGTATTTGGAGATGTGCACCTTCGGATCAGAACTTCCTTCGTACAGGTTCGTCGTCAGGTATTGAATCTTCGGCTGGATCTGTGCCGAAAGAATCGATGGTCATAATGGTGATACTGGGATTTGTGAGGCCGAATCACCCTCCGAGCGTAGAGACATCTTGGCATGTGGGTCTTCGATCACCTTTTTCATGGACAACAAGATTCCGTCTGAAGTCTCACCTCTGGGATGTGGTGATTGTTCTACTCGCTTAGAGTGAGCTAGTGCGAACACTCTATCACTTTGGTGGGACTTCGTGGGAATCTTGGTGGCTTTGTGAACTCCTTCCAGGCCTAGTCTGTCCAACGCTGGCCAACACAGCCGTTCGCAAACCGAACGTTGCTTCCCATCATTTACTTTTTTTATTCCACTCAGAGGGCGAGAAGTCAACATGGGCTGCCCATGTGACTTGTAGTATCATCGTTCACAAACTATGACTGGACTCATCTACAATACTCCATGTTCACCTTCCCTGCGGGCCCAATCGATCAGTTATCTTTTGCTTTCCCCGTTTCTCTCGTCTTCTTCTTTGCTCACTATCAATTTCATTTTCTGGCTCACGCTGAACAATTCGTTCACATACTGGCTCTGGCTCATGTCGTATCTCAGATGGACCTGCCACTCTTTGTTGTTATTGTTGTAATACCTTCAAGAGTGCCATCGTGCGAGCTACGTCTTCAGGACTTTGTAAGAAAGGGAGTAATTCTGATTGTCCTTGCATATAGTTTTGACCCACTTAGACAGTTGGAACTCCGATGTGTTCCAACTATTGCCTGTTTGTTCTAGCATTCTGGACTGCTGTTGATTGCTCCAGTGCAGGTGCTCTCTGAGTTGGATGGTTGTTATTCCTTTCCTGGGATGTTACACGAGGTTGAGATACTTCTCGAGACATTTTAGGTAATGTCAGCTGTTTTCTGGTGAGCAGGTAGTATAAATGGTGAAGTAGGCGAGCAGCTAGTGTAATTCCAAAGCAGGCGAGCAGCTGGTTCAATTTATTAAGGAGGCGAGCAGGTGGTTCAAAATTACTCCGGCGAATAGCTAGTGCAATTTTTCCTAAGGAGGCGAACATCTTTCAATAAATTTTAGAGCTCCAGGCGAACAGCTCCAAGGATTTCTTCAAGTGAGCAGGTGAACAGGTTTCACAATTTTTCCTGAATTCATAATTTTGCGGTTTCAATTCCAGTAACTTGAAGAACTTATGAAAATCCACCAAATGGAGGTTCGAACAACCCTTCTTCTAGGGCCAAACTGTTAATGAAATCTTCATAAATCAAGTTTACATGTGGCTTACTAGCTCGATTTCACTAAAATCATCTTGAATTTAAATTACTGAAATTACGTGATATGAATTCAGGGAAGTTTTGAGCAGAACTTTGTTAAGGCAGCGAAAATAACTTGATTTTATTCTGAAAATTGAGGCCTATTTATAGGCAAACACTAAGAATGTGGTGGCAAGGACTTTGCCACATGTTACAAGGAGCTTACACGTGTGTCTCATACATGTCTAACTAGATAATTACAAAGGAAAATTGACTGAAAAAGATACAATTCTGGTAATTAATCTCTCAAAGTGGCGAGCAGCTAGTTGTAAACCCTTCATGGAGGCGACCAGCTGGTTATAAATCACCTTAAGAGGCAACCAGCTGGTTATGACAAGAGGCGGCCAGCTGGTCATATTTACTTAAAGGAGGCGACCAGCTGATTGGGCGAGCAGCTCATTCAATGAGCTGCTCGTCTTTTCTTGAATTTACACTGTTGCTCGTCTATTATGTGTTCTTCATGTGGTTTTCCTTCTCCTTCGATAACATTTCCTTGATTTGACTGCATTCATGCTTCTTTCTTGTATTTTCTTCGTGTTTGATCAACTCTTTTGGGACACATAATTCGGGATTTTGTTAATTACTTCCTTAAGCACTTGGACCAACTTATTTCATCAACAATTTTGTGTGTGACTTGGTCTTGCAAGGAAAGATTAACACTAAATTTGTTCCTTCTAAACTCCAATTGGCGATTTCTTCACCAAAAGTCTTTCTCGTCCTGTTTTTTAGTTCTTACGTTCTTAGATTTGCGTCAGACTTTATCCCACACATCGTTGACGGGGGGTATTAAGGAAAATACGTGATATTCTCCTGAATTAATCTTTTTGTATCTTTGTCAAGGTTGTAGAAGTTGAAAATCGGTATCGAACATTTTTTGGACGCCTAGTTTTTTTTTTTTTTTTTTTTTTTTTTATAAAAATACAAATTTATGACCGCCTAGGAGGCGCCTAGACCCGAAACGCCTATAATTGCCAATTTTGCAGAAATCAGGTCGGCAAGATGTCGCCTAGCGCCTAGGCCGATTTCTGCATCACTAATCTTTGTATATATTTACTTTGGTTTGATTTCATTTGTTCCCTCGATTTGTGAATCGTTCCATATATTTTCGGATCATATTGTTGTAAACTTATTCTATATAATATGACAAAATTTTGTATGAAAATAGCTTATGATAAATTTATCATGAACCAGTTTTAAAGTATCAAACATTTAACCAAGTGTATAAAAAAATCTCATTAGATGTATCAAAAATTGGGGTCAATGATATTATGTTATAATTGTTATAAGATTTTATTAACATCAATTTTTGATACACATGATGAATATTTTGATAAATTTGACCAAATATTTGATATTTTAAAATAATTTTATGATAAACTTATCATAAATTATTTTCATACAATACCTACTCATATAATATAGATCTTTACCCAATCACCATTAAGGATGAATGAAATATCAATTATTCATTTCTGCATTTTGAGTGCACACAAAAATCAATTTAATATAATTCAATGTTTCTGAGCAGTTAAATTGATATTTCAACAAACAAATCTGATTCTTGAGAGAGCAATAATTCCATAATCCAATGGAAACGAATCTATTCTCCCCAAAATAATTTCTCAACGAACAAGCAACCTTACAAATTTCATGGGACAGATTGCCACAACCCCAACCCCAATTTTCTTGAAAAAAATCTTTCCCTTGATCGTGGAATGATTCTATTGGCTAATGGGCCAGCATTTTCCAAAAGTAAAATATTCATTAGAATATTTGATTATAAATAAATAAAAATACAAGGAATTAGTTGAACCGAAAGGAAGCATCATCAGAAGCCGTGAGCGTACCAATAGGGGACACCTGGTTCGACACATTTCCGTCACATGGGCCCCGGGTGACAGAAAATTGCAAAAATTGTCCATTTTGATTGAAAAATCTTTTCTTTCTTGCTACATCATACATGGCAATTTCAAATGGTTGACACATAATGGTTGTTTTGTTTCCATAGGAGTCTATCTTTTATTTTTATTTTTTTGCTTCAACAATAATGAAAAAAAGGGGCCTTTTTAGGCATGATGAGCTGTCTCTAATTCCACTGTTTTAGGCCTGATGTGCTGTCTCTAATTGCACTGTTTTGAGACGGTAAGCAACTTACCTTCCTTGTGTGATTGAGTAATTGGTTATTTATTATTCATGCAAAGATGGTCTTTCTTTATCATACTTTTTGGGATAAGTAAGTTTTTTTTTAATTTTTTTTATGATTAAGTATGTGGGCTTGTGTAGACTTGTTTTTCCAAGAAATGACTTTTTGATTGTAAATATGATAATAGGTGTCCCTTGTGCTGTTTCACTATATTAATTTTTGACTGTGGACTTGGGTTTTAGAGTGACATGTGTTGATCGAAGCTTGGATTTTCAACACTTGGACGTTTTATATCGAGGGAGGAAATGGGTTTTTTTTATTTAACATTTCAAGATTTAGGGTTCTTTAGTTTGGGTGGGAAAATTTCCGTTTCTTGGAGGGCAACATATTTCAGTTTTGGGATTTTTCTCATACCTAGTAAGTTTTTTCATTTTCTCAAGATTTATTCTGAAGTATAGCTCTGTGTATGTGTTGTGTGTGTTTTTGGCTTTTAATAATAAGAATCACATGTTTTTATTGAGCTAATTATGTTATGTGATTGAAACTGATGATGGGTTATGGATAAAGAAGAATATAATAATGGAGATCAAGAAGATGCTTGGTGGTGGTGTTTGTGTGAGAATTTTGTTGCAAGAATTATGGATATTGATTCCCCATTTTATATTCATATTCCTTCAATTAATTGATACAACGCAATCAATCTTTACTGCTCTCATGTCATTGATTCTTGAGAAATAGCATATCCCTTTTCTGATTTATGTGTGAATCTCTTTCTGTAGATTAGGGTTTAACTTGGATGTTGAAGTTAGACCCTGATTGTTGTTTTTCACCATCTCTGCACAAAGATAATTTCCAAGATTGATGGATGAAATATCTCCACTTATAGCTCTGCCATTTAAGCTTGGAAATTTGATAACCGAAGAATCTGTGTTTGCAACCTGTGTCGATTTTGCTGGGATTGAGCTGATAGCAACCACCAAGAATCTGTTTTCTGAACCATCTATGACCAAGCTCCCTCTTTCCCTTGAGAATAGAACTTCTAGTCCTAGTGTTCCAAATAATGGAATTGTCATCAAAATCAAGAATGATGATCGAATAACAGATTGTGCCGATAACTTGTGCATTGAGGAGTGTTTGGCTCTAGAGAATAAATTAGATAAGAACAAGAATGTTTCTCAGGGCATCAAGAAATCTGAGTCCTGGGTTTCGACTGTTAGATCTGAGATAGCTGAGGACGTCGTTTCTCTAGACGGACCCAAAAGGACGTTCTCAGCTTCCCTTCTTGAGTTTTCTGAAGAAGTGAAGATAAAGAGACCGATTTCTCCTGCCAATTTGCCACCTTTGTGGGGCTTGACCTCTATCAAAGGAAGGAGGTCCGAAATGGAAGACTCGTGTGTAGGTTTACCGCGGTTCTTGAAGATCCCGCCTCAGATGTTGAGTGAGAGCCCGCTTTTTAGCTCCATACATGAAGATTTGACTGCCCATTTGTTTGGAGTTTATGATGGACATGGTGGTTATCAGGTAAAGAAAGATTCAATGATTACTTTTCTTGAATTTGCATTGCATGATTATAATATGTACGTCATGATTACATAGGTTGCTAATTATTGCCGAGAGTATCTGCATCTTGCTCTAGCTGAGGAGATTGGTATTGCTAAAGATAATTTGGATGTTCAAAATGGTGAACATAACTTGAAGGAGAAGTGGCTGAGGATCTTTAGGAAATGTTTTCACAGATTGGATGATGAAGTCGGAGGGTTCAATTGTGCTGATGCTATCGCCCCCGAATCCGTGGGGTCCACAGCTGTGGTTGCCGTTGTTTCTCCAACCCATATCATTGTTGCAAATTGTGGCGATTCAAGGGCGGTCTTGAACAGAGGGAAGGTCCCTGTGCCCTTATCCATCGATCATAAGGTAAAAATGCTCGACCTCATAAAAAAATCGAATGTTATTGGGTTTTGATGATTGATCTAATGTCTGAACTCATATTTCAGCCGAATAGAGATGACGAATGCATGAGAATAGAATCTGCAGGAGGGAAAGTCATCAACTGGGACGGGTACCGCATTTCGGGTGTCCTAGCAGTGTCGAGATCCATCGGTACGTTCATCTCCATTTTCCAAGATTTACAATCTAATCCCTTTGTACCACTAAGTTAGACTTGGACAAATTTCACCCTAACTAAGAAGGCATATTAAATGTTAGAGGAATTATTAGAAGTTTTCTACTTTCTTCCTGTCTTACTCTTACAAAAGATGGCAAAAAGCTTAAATGTTCATTGAAATTTTGTCATTAGCAAATGTGTTAAATATGAACATTCTGTTCAATAAGAAAACTGGCCTATAATTTGGGTCAATCGAAAGTAGAAACGAAGCTTATCTTAGCGGTACAGAGGGAGTATCAAATATGTCACATTGAGTATAATTCAATGAAGCTTATCTTTGTGAATCAACACAATTGAGTTTATCGTTTTTTCTGGTTGTTTTTAGGACGAATAGAATTAGTGTATTCTACGTACATTATACGTTCACTCTGCATCAGTTGGTCCGAAAAACTTCAATTGACAGTACTTTTGTACAGGGGATCGATACTTGAGGCCATATGTGATTGCAGATCCAGAACTAATGTTCATTCCTCGGACAAAAGAAGACGAGTGTCTCATCCTCGCAAGCGATGGTCTCTGGGACGTGATGACGAACGAGGAGGCGTGTGATTTGGCACGAAAGCGTATTCTTCTGTGGCACAAAAGGAACGGTCCGATCCTACCCGAAGAAAGGGGGACGGGCACGGACCCCGCGGCCCAGGACGCAGCCGACTACCTCTTGCAGCTCGCTTTCCAAAGGGGGAGCACAGATAACATCTCTGTGATAGTGGTGGATTTGAAAGCTCAAAGGAAGTTCAAGAAGAAGGCCTAAAATGGTATAACTCTTGAAGCTAATATTTTTTCTTTAATGCTTTTTAACATTGATGTTCACATGAAGAAAATTCCTGCAAGGCTGTGTAATTTTATCTGTAGATTCCCCTGTTTTAGAGGAATATAATTAACTAAAGCAATTAAGAAAAATGTAGCCTGATTATGGTATTGTAGATAAAAAAAACCATTTCTTAATTCAAGATGTAATTCTATCTCCATTCAATTGTAATGCAGATAGTTTTCTTTGTTCAGGCTATTTTTTCTCTGCTTTTTCATTTTATTGAATCTTTGGATGGTTGGTTAAGCATGATAAATTCTCGTGTATCGTTAGATGAATTTAAGTTCGTTAATTATACTCCTCTAGGTTTTATGCTCTTTTGGTTTTGACAGACTCTAAAAAAACGTTAACATAAGTATTACTTTTAAGGAAAAGTCTTTTATGAATATTTTTTTATAAATTTATTATGTTTTAAAATATTAAATATTTTATAGAAAATGTTAAAAAATTTATCAGAAATATCAAGAATTGGGTCGATAATATTATATTTTAATTGTTAATTTTTTTGCTTCAATTTTTTATACTCGTAATAAATTTTTTGATACTCTTAATTAAATATTTAATATTTTAAAATGCCAAATAATTTTTTTGCTTCGATTGTTTCGGGTGTGACGTTGAAGACACTTTAGTTTAGGCTATTTTCAATCCTGGGCTAGCTGCTAGGGTGGAGATGGAAATACTTCCAACGTAGGGTCACATTTTTTCGTTATAGGAGTGTTGTGACAAGTGTCGCACTAATTCCAGCGGGCGTTGTTCACCTTCGACAATTTTTTTGTTTTTTTATTTAATTTATGTTATATTTTGTAATATGTGTAGGTTTAAATTGAAATATTTTTAAGTTTAACAATTAAATTTTAATATTTTTAGGATGAATAATTAATTGTAATATTTTTATATTGAATAATTAAAATGTAATATTTTGTAGTTGTAATTTTTTTTCATATTTTTGTTTAAATCATAAATAATATATTACAATATTTTAAATTATAATTAAAATGCTACAACATATATTACAAGAAGATTTGTGTGATATAATATGACAGCGTGCATAATCATGCACAATATGATAGTTGAAGATGAACGTGATCTTAATGCACTGATTGGAACTACAATTGAGGTACAAAATTCTGATGTTGAAATGGTGGATATTGAATCTTCATCCTTTCAAGCATTCATTTCTCGATTTAGACAAATTAGAGACAAGACGCTCACATGGCACTTCGTAATGCTCTGATTGATTATACGTGGGAGGAATACTCTAATTTCGAGAGCTAGACTACTATTATTGATGTTATGAGTTTTCTTTATTTTTTGCATTTTTGTGATGTGTTAATTTATATTTTCGATTATGTATGATTTTATCATTGTATTATGAAATTAAAATGGAATTTTGTACCTTAATTGTAGTTTCAATTAGTGCATTAAGATCATGTTTATCTTCAACTATCATATTGTGCATGATTATGCACGATGTCATTATATCACACAAATGTTCTTGTAATATATGTTGTAGTATTTTAATTATAATTTAAAATATTGTAATATATTATATATGATTTAAACAAAAATCATGAAAAATTTACATTTAATTATTTAACAACAAAATATTACAATTAATTATTCATCATAAAAATATTAAAATTTAATTGTTAAACAATTTAAACCTAAAAATATTACAAAATATAACATAAATAAAATTAAACAAAAAAACAAAAAAAATTGTCAAAGGTACAGCTTCCGCTTGAATTAGCGCAATACTATTCACAACAATCCTATAGCAAGAGAATGTGGCTCTACATTGGAGGTATTTTGCATCTCAACTCTAGCGGCTAGCCCAAGATTGGAGATAGCCTAAACTCAAGTGTCTTTGACGTCACACCCAAAACAATTGAAGCAAAAAAAATTATTTGGTTTTTCAAATTATTTTAAAATATTAAATATTTAATTAAGAGTATTAAAAAATTCATAAAGAATATAAAAAATTAAAGCAAAAAAATAAACAATTAAAATATAATATTATTAACCCAATTCTTGATACTTTCGAGAAAAACTTTTAACATTTTTTTAATGAAATATTTAATATTTTAAAACAATTTTATGATAAATTTATCATAAAAAAAATTCATAAAAAACTTTGCCTTAAAACTAATATTCACTCCCATCGCCAAAGTATGCAAAGTCTATTTTTTCAATCAAATTTTTTTCCTCCTCTATCCAACTATCACTTGTTTCAATCAAATTTTTTTCATTCATTATTACCACTATCATTTAATTATTTCACATATCATTGACTTTATATTAAAAAAAAAATCACATAATTCATAAATAGACTACACAATACCATAAAATATTTTTATGTTAACGTTTTCTTTGAGTCTGTCAAAACCAAAAGAGCATAAAACCGAAAGATGTATAATGCATGAACTTAAATTCATCTAACGATACAAGAGAATTTATCAGGCTAAACACTATGCAAAGATTCAACAAAATTGAAAAGCAAAGAAACAGTCTGAACAAAGAAAACTATCTGCATTACAATTGGATGGAGATAGAATTACATCTTGAATTAAGAAATGGTTTTTCTATCTACAATACCATAATCAGGCTACATTTTTCTTAATTGCTTTAGTTAATTATATTCCTCTAAAACAGGGGAATCTACAGATACAATTACACAGCCTTGCAGGAATTTCTTCATGTGAACATGAATGTTAAAAAGCATTAAAGAAAAATGATTAGCTTCAAGAGTTGTACCATTTTAGGCCTTCTTCTTGAACTTTCTTTGAGCTTTCAAATCCACCACTATCACAGAGATGTTATCTGTGCTCCCCCTTTGGAAAGCGAGCTGCGAGAGGTAGTCAGCTGCGTCCTGGGCCGCGGAGTCCGGGTTCATGCCCGTCCCCTTCTCTTCGGGTAGGATCGGACCGTTCCTTTCGTGCCACAGAAGAATACGCTTTCGTGCCAAATCACACGCCTCCTCGTTCGTCATCACGTCCCAGAGACCATCGCTCGCAAGGATGAGACACTCGTCTTCTTTTGTCCGAGGAATGTACATTAGTTCTGGATCTGCAATCACATATGGACTCAAGTATCGATCCCCTGTACAAAGGTACGCACTTTATTCATAAACGGACCTCACAATATCCCAAAATATCGTCCGACATATTGCATTAAACCACATGAAAAGAAATTTGCATATATTTAGGGTTCTTTTGGTTCGTAAGATAAAACAATCTATCCGTCGAAAATATGCATGTTTTCGACGGATAGATAATTTTATCTTACGAACCAAATGAGCCCTTAGTGGACTGATGGAGGATAATTTTAAACTTAATACTCCCTCCGTCCCATAATTGTTTTCACACTTTCCTTTTCCGTTCGTCCCACAATTGTTTTCACACCCTATAAATGGAAACTATTACTTTAACTTTATCCTCACAATCCAACTAACCACATTATTTTAATAATATAACTTTACACAACATCCTACTTTTCTTAAAAGTTGTGCCATCCCAGAGGTGAAAACACATCTGGGACGGAGGGAGTAAAAATTAAGGAAAATATATGTAGCACAGAATGTAGCGCAAACTGTTGAAGATGAATTTCAAATTCTACATTAGAGTAGCGCAAACTCTATTTGGACATTTGGTTTACTTTGTCTTATGTAGGGGTGTTCAAAAAAATTGTAACCTGTGGCTCGGCGGTTCAAAAAATCGGTGGTTCAGAACCGTAAAATCGAACCTTAACCGGTATATAGTAGGGCCGATTTCGGTTCAAGTTTCAAAAAACTGGTGGTTTGGCGCGGTTTCGGTTCAAACCACCCGAACCGCCGGTTTTGACGGTTTTTTTTTTATTTAAAATTTTGAATTTTGATCAGACGGCGGAAATTTGGTGTCTTTTACAAATCGACGGACCAGATTAAGGGAGCGTGTGTTGAACTGCTGGTTTTTATTATTATTATTATTTTTGTCTATAACCGGCGGTCTTTTTTGTCTACTTGATGATTGAGTAAGAGCCGAAAACAGGACTCAACAATTGGAAAATGATGATGAAAGTAAAGAATGGACCTCAACCGGTGGAAGTAGTAATGAAACTTGAAGAATTCAACATTCGAGCTCGAGCCAATGACCACGAGGTAAGTTTTGTGTAAGAGAACTACGTGGACTTTGATTCTTTATGGATACGTAGGCAACTTAATTTTAAATTTTGAACTTAGAATTTCTAAGTTTATTTCTTAAAATTAAGCTCAAGTCCAATTTTTCTTTTTATCCCCCTCCTCCCCCTCTATTTTTTTAATTTATAAATAGAATGTAATTTATAATTTTCTAATTAGTTTGTAATTTTTAACTTGTAAATTTATAATTTTGTAAATTGTAGTGTTAGTAACTTAGTATAGTACTATTATTATAATTGTTAATTGTTATTTGTTTATTGTAATTTATAAATTATAATGTTAAGTATAAGAATTCTATGAATAAAATTTAATTCAAATTCAATTTGTAATTCTGTAGTTGTTTTATTATATAAATTTTATATTTTGTAAGTTTGTAAATTTTAAAGTTAATCAAAAGATATGCAACTATTTTAAATTATAGATCAATAATCATATTTATTATACATTATAATTAAATTAAAATATATAAAAAAAATGAAAAATCATAAAATCGGTGGTTCGAACTGGAACCGACAGTTCACAAACCAGAACCTTAACCATCTAACCACCAGTTCAATTACGGTTCCAATTTTTAGAAACCGTGACCGACGTTCGAACCATTTGAACTTCCTTTGTACTATTTAATTCGTCGATTAAGGTATGATAATATTCAAATTATTTTGAGGGTATAACTTTAAATAATTATGTTATTTTATTATTATTCATAGTACTCACCCCGTTTCAGGAAATTTTTATCTCTAAAATTTCATATTTTAAAAAAAATTAATAAAATAAACAAATATGTGTATAACTATATAAATATGTACACAAAATTGATAATTTTTTTAATAGTATATAAATTTATACAAAATACCCAAATAAAAAAATGCATAAATTTTAATGGGACGAACGAAACGTGAGAAATCGAGACAAACTTCTTTTACAATTGAAAAATCTAATCAGCACGGATGGAGTAGAAGACAAAGCACAAAAGTAAACCAAAAAAAAAGTAGTAGCAAAAGAAACAAGGAAAAAATACATTATGGTTCAAGAAATTAACAAAAATTACATATTGGTCCAATACATAATAAATTGATAAAAATTACATATTGGTCCAATACACAAAAACATACTACCGAGCAAATTTTTTGAACTAATTTGTAAATATAGTAAATTTTTTGAACTAATTCGTGAAACAATTAGCAACTGAAGAAAAGTATCAATTTCCTGCCTAAGATTGTTGTTTCTCAATACAGCAGAAAAGAGCTGGAAGACTGCTTTAATTGAAAACCAAATCGAACTAATTCAGAAAGTAAAATAACATACTCTCAAATATAAAAAAAAGAAAAAAACCACACAAAATTTAACCAACACCACAAAAGTTTAAACAGATATATCGTGGCATTCTCCAGTTCTCCAATATAGTAGTGTTTCACAGTTGGTGACTCGAGAAGCAGGGCCCGACGCAAACGCATCCAAAACACGCTTGCTCGTCTCTTAACAGTGTCAGCTGAATGTTCTGTTAACCGCTATCGAAATCTGGCAAAAGTGCCGAGTAAATTTAAAGATGCATAATAGATATTGAATGCTGGTAGTAGAGCTAAAGATTTGAAGATAAAAGTAGCTGGGGAAAATCAAGAAAATGTTAGGACTGTCACGATGAAATAACGAAATCTTGTCGACAAATTGTGTTGTGGGATGGTCATAGTAATCGACAGCATTGCACAAGTCGAATAATGAATATATAAAGAGATTGCACAGAAAAAACAGTTGGTTGTTTTCATACCATATTTTGTGTATAAAGTATAAACAAACAAAAAGTTACTGAAATTATTTCCAGCAACATATATGGCAAACCTTGATTAAAGTGTGGCCAACGAAGGTCCTGCTCCGGTGAAGTACACAGCAAGATCGACATCAAGATAGTCGTACTTAGTGATGAAAGGGTGCGCCTGATTTTCATAAAAATATATCACGTTAATCATCACGAATTCAAAAACTGAATTCAAATAACTAATGATGAGAAGTACCATAAGTTCGTTTGCTGATGGCCGATCTTTAGGTTCCTTTTGCACACTGAAGAATTCCAATTCCGAACAATATTACCAGAGAATACATAAATACACATAGAGGTATTCAAGAGCAAGTACGTAAATATTAGTGTTATTTGCATATTGGTTAAAAAATGTGACTATATTTACGAATTGGTTTGCAATATTTGCACAGAAGTAAAAAAAATTCCTGCACAGAAGCATATTTTTTTTCTGCACAAAACTAATTTGTAATTAAATATCAATTTTGTGAACCATTTTATAATTTTTCCTTTTACTAAATGAGATCAGAAAGTTGATGAGAATACTATTAACTCAAAAACATCAACATTATTGCTTCAGAGTAAGACGGGAAGCTATTGTGTTAAATATCACACGAGGCGCTAAAGTTACTACACCATACTGAATTATAAGGAGCTATAGATGAATCCAACTAAACTCGATTATTGAAGTTTACGTTCAGTGTATTACCAAGCAGCTATAAACGAGCAAAACTCTGGTGAATATAGATCGGAAGGTGGACGAGGGGCGGGTTGATCAACAATGGTTTCCATTAGCTCGTACACATTGACCCATCCCTCTGGCTGAGGAGGGGCGTATGGAAATTTTCCAGTCGCACACTCGAGGAGAACCAAACCCAGGCTCCAGATGTCACTTTTATAACCATAGTTGCCTCCTTTGATTCTCTCTGGCTAAGCGGATAAAAAAATCGAAAGCGTACAACTTTTATATTGATAATTACAAGCACATGCACTAAAAAGGACTCTACGGGAAAAATAAATTAGGACATGCATTTTTAAATAATAGTTGTTTTACTAAAAAGAATTAGTTGTTTTCACTAAAAGTATTTACTCCCTCAAGTTCAATTTAACAGTCATTTTACAGAGAGAGAAAATTGTTCTAAAATATCCGCCGTTTTTTGTTTTTCAGTAGAAATTAAATATTTTATTCCAACTATATCCTTTCCTAAATCTTTGTGGTAGGTCATTTTATTGAGATACAAGAATCCATAATAACCTACAAGAGGGTATATTACTCATTCTATACAAATAATTAAAAGTATTAAATATCTTAATCTATGTGAAACACCCAAAAGTAACAATTATAGTGGAACGGAGGGAGAAGTTGTTTTCACTGAAATGTATTAGTTGCATACAGTTGTACCGTGCAACCTGTGTACAAAGAGGGTTACTCAGTAACAAGCATATAGTACTTACAGACATATAGTTGTACGTGCCCACAAAGGTGTTAGCTAAACCAGACGTGCTTGCGAGTATTGCACTTACTCCAAAGTCGGTGATCTTGACCTCACCTCGATGGTTAACAAGCAAATTTGAAGGTTTCAAGTCCCTGTGGATAATATGTTTTTCGTGATGAAGATACCACAGGCCTTTGAGTACCTGTAGTAGCCCGATGAGGCATTCAATAGATTGCTACTATACGGATTTTCATCGAATGAAAACTGAGAAATAATAAAATACTCCACCTGTTTACAAATTGCAGCAAGATATGGCTCTGGAATCATGTTAACTTTCTTCATGAAATCTGCAAGAGATCCCCCATCCATATACTCCAAGATTATCGAGATGGCACCATTATCATAGAAAGACTGATAGCAGACTACGACGTATGGACAGTGAGATGACTGATTAATTTTCAGTTCTTGTGCAATATGTTTGCGAGCAGACTCTTCTATATTCATTTGAATAACCTGTGATGAGCCAAATATCAAGAAGTGTTACTGGTATTTATGCATCGATTTCACATAATTCTTCGAACGAAGCTTATTCCAAGAAAGATGGTTAATTTTCCAGATTAAATATCAAAATTAGCATCAGAGCCTAGGGAAGTCGGAGACTTAAGACAGAAATCATCAGAAAAGTCAAATGAAACATATCATCTCGTTTTACTATCTTATCCTTTCTGAGTCAAAGACATGCACATAACAAGCACATTTTTTCATTAATCAATTTAACAAAATATATTGTAAATATCACTATATACATTATTAGAGGAAAGTAATTATATCTAAAATTTAAAGATATTAAGTATACCAGCACTAAGGGGGAGCTAGAAGTATAGAATAGAAGGCTGCATATTTGCCACGTTAAATGTAAATCGAATATTAATTCGTACAATAGCCTGGTTCCACCTCTTACAGATGGAAAGAAAAACTTCCCACACTATAATTCACAATATTAACCATCAAATAGTATGGACAGATATTGGATCAGATCAAATCTGGCCCAAGAACTTGTCCAAGCTACTATTAGTCGGAATATGGTTTGACTCAATAAAACAACGAATAAGTCCACAGTAATGAGAAAGTAACTCAAACTCTGATACTCCAGTTTTCCTCCACTATTGAAGTAACACGATTAAGTTAATAGTCCTATCTAACCCAACTCTAAACCGGCTTTCAGATCTATAATTATTAAAGTCGGATTATACAAACCAGTCCAGAATGTATAAGTCTATTTCCCTCCCAATACCTCAATCCTTTGAACCAATGAAGAACGAACATCAAATTTTAGATGTAATTAGCATAGAAGAAAATGTACAATACCTTAAGAGCAAAAAATTGCCCAGTCCATTTGTGTTGCACCAAGCGTACAACACCTCCATTTCCTTTACCAATAACTTGAACTGCATCGAAGTCGGCTAAGCTTAATTGGTTATCCGATGGTGTAATCAAAGTGGGCTGAGAAACACATCATAAGTATGAGAAGTTAAATGCGAGATCTCTATCGCAGCAAATCAATTATATTTATCAAAGAAATTTTCGTAAAAGTTTCTTAAACGTCAAAGGTACCAACTCGCCAAAGTTGAGTTAATCAGATTGTGTAAAGTTTCCTCGAAGAGAAAAGAGAGAATCTTGCCCAATTTCAACTAATAAACACACATCCTCTCACCAATCGTCATAAACGAGACTTTAGTATCACAAAACATCACTCTTTTATCTGTCTAGTTCAACTATCACCTATCATGACAACAATAACCAAGAAGCAACCATAGAAACACAACAAAAGTTAACAGAAACTAATAATGAGAAATGCAATCAAAATCGCAAAAAAAGCCCAAAAAAGCACATCAAATAAATTGACAGAGAATAACCCCATAACAGCTTCAACTTCACAATGAGAGCTTTACAATAAAACCCATCAATCTTTTATCTACATAGTTCAACCATCACATACCAGGACAAAATTAACCAAGGAAGCAGCTGAGGAAAACACAGCATTGCAACAAAACAAAAAATCAACAGAAATTCACAATGAGAAATGCAATCAAAAACCCAGAAACAAAGAATGGTCCTCTTACAACTTCAACTTCACTATGAGACACAACTCGAACTCCATCACGGTTAACCAAGAGATCACCATCCTTAAACGTCCCAGACCCAGTCCTGAAGAAACCCAACAAAAATGAAATCAAATTCTTGATAAATCAAAAAAATGGCAGAAAAAGAAAAGAGGGGAAGTACAGGAATTTGGATATGTCATCAGGGGGAGGAACAGTGAGCTTCAAATTAGGTGCCAAAGACCCTTTCTTCATATCTGTTGTTACTTCTTCTCACCAAACCAACCGATAATTTTGGGTTTAAAAATCAATTCTTGCTTGAAATTTCTGATATCTTTCTGGGTTCCGGGAAAGACGAAGGAAAGTGTGCTGTCCTGAGATGCAAAAAGGTCTTTAAAAAAAAAAGACCCAGAAAATTTAACGTTAGGTAAATACCAATTTATACGTATAATACATAAAATTTAGAGGAAAAGTATACAAAGAATGATTGATTTTGGGTTTGGTGGGAGGAAAGAGAGAAGGAGGTGGCAAAGACTCTTCACTTCAAGTCGTCGGAAGCTGTAATTCACTTCACTACTCACTGCCTGTTTTTACTATACACCAGCTTTTTCGAGTTTTGACAGCTATCCTCATTTGTCCACGCCCGCCAATCTCTCCCAGTCTCCCCCCTCTTCTTCCCACATTCAGTAAAAACTACCTTCCATTTAATTTTTAATAAGTTTCTCGAAGAAGATCTCATGTTATGAGACTTTACTTGTAAAAAATGTACTCCCCGTCTCCTTATAAATTGCTCATAATTTTTGGACATTAATATTAAAAAGGATATAAAAATATTGATATAGTACATGTAATGTGATGTAGAAAAGTGAAAATGTAATGAGAATAGTGTAAAAAATATTGAAAATAATAATAAAAAATTGAATAGTAATTTCATAAAAAGGTAATAAAGCAAATGAAGAACATATAGTGGGAGGACGAAAATGTCAAAATGAGCAACTTATAGTGGGACGGAGGGAGTAAAATTTAATAAAAAATATTAATATTTTAATATTTTTATTAAAAGGGATTATCACTTTTTATTAATAAGTGACAGGTCTTATATTAGGAGACGATCTCATATAAATTTTTTTAATAAATACTTTTATAATAGAAAAGAAAATAAAATAATGGTTGAAATTTTAAGAAATAATGCGGTAAACTTTTGTGTATAAAATAAAAAATAGTTAAATTATATGTGTGTGGACCTAAAAATAATAATTTTTTGTATAAATTTGTAGATACTAATATTATGAGAGTGAAGTTTATGGAAAAAAATTTATTTTAAGACTGAGTTTTTTTTTTTTTTGGAATTGTTTGCAATAGCAAGTGTGAAAATTTTCTTAAAATACATGCAACTTTAGAATTGTACTAGTGTGCAACTTGTACTTTAAATCCCTAGAAACTCAAGCCATTAATCAATTTTACTTACACATTCAAAAAATTCATTATGCCTCTTAAAAAAATTATTATATTTATAAATTAGTTCATAATATTTGCATAAAAGTATAATTTTTCTTGCACAGATGCATATTTTTTTCTGTGCATGATCAATTTATAATTAATGTCAATTTTATGAATCATTTTGTAATTTTTTTTTTCATTTTACTTTTAATATAGTCTGTTGTATTTTTTTTAGGAAAGTTATCAAATCACTAGTAATTTTTTGAATATTTGCTCAATCAGTAGAATTCTTCTCTCAATGTACATGTTGATTTCAAAAATTCTCTCTTTATATATATATATATATATATATTTAAGCGCATTTGACTATTATTCTTCTTAGTCACATATTCAAGCCAATTGATAGACAGAGTAATATACAAATTTAGGATCGTACTAGTGTGCAGCTAGTACTTTAATACCCCTAGAAGCTTAAATCGTCGATCCATTCTACTCTTAATATAGTATGTTGGATCTTTTAGGTTAAAAATTAAATTAATCATTTTATTTTTGCAATGATTAACATGCTGAAGTAAAATCTCTCTCTCTCTCTCTCTCTCTCTCTCTCAAGCATAATTGACTGATCTTCTTCTTCATCAGATTTTCAAGTTGATTTAATACCTTTTATTAAAATTGAAATCGAAGTTCTTCTTCTTTTTCAAACATTCGATTCAACTTAATACCCCCTATTCATAATGAAATCGATATTTTTTCTTCTTCTTTTTTGGCTAAACATTCAAGTGGATTAAAAACTTCTTGCTCAAAGTGAAATCAGAGTTTTCCTTGTACTCTCCCTCTAGTGCAAGGCCCTTACATAAGAAAGAAATATAAATGAAAATAAATCTCTTTCTATATAAAAATATTTACACATCCCCTGGGACTTGATTGAGACAAAACTATTGAAAACACTTCTTCAAATAAGTTGCATTTCATGGGTATTAGGCTAGAGTGTCACCTGGATGTTCGAGTCTGAATAAATATTTTAGCACTCGGAATGGACCTTCCCAATTCAGGCTATTCTTTTTGTGATGTTATTAGTTTTTTTAGGATGAGATCACCAACTTCAAACTTTTTAATCTTTACTTTGGATATAAAGTATTTTTCAGTCTGTTGTTTGTGGGTGGTATTCTTAAGTACCGAGACTAACATTAACTCATCGATCATATTGAGATCAATTCACCTCACCTCCTCGTTCTCGTCAGTGATCATCTGTGATGAATGGGAACCGCTACCTCGGATGGGATTACCACTTCAGTATCGAAGGTGAGGGCGAAATGAGTCTCGCCAGTTGAATTTCTTATTATAGTCTAATAGGCTCATAAGATATCTAGTAGTTCACTGGTCCATTTTCCTTGTTTTTTCTTCGAGCTTTGTCTTTAAAGTATGCTTCAAGATTTTATTTACTGCCTCGACCTGACTGTTAATGTTTCTAATCTTTCTAATCCCCTATTTTCACAAAATTCAATCATCTCAAGTCTGTCCAATTGCTTTCCATTATCCGAGATAATGGTCTGAGGAAGACCAAAGCGATAAATCAAGTTCTTTTAAATGAACTTGTTGACTAGGCTCTGAACTATCTTGATCAATAGCTCAACCTCAACTCATTGACTACTTGAACCCCCTTGGGCAGGTGGCATGGGACCTATAAGGTCTGTAAGCAAATTAAATTTGCACCCAATTAAACAGCGATATGTGTACAAATAAATAGATATCAAATAAATTTTACTATTTTAATTTTGAGAATTTTATTAAACTAATTTTCTAATTAAATAGTTAAATTTTGTATTTAATACACACGGTATAAGTCCGTCAAACTACACGAGTTTTCCGATAATCGTACACACTGAGAAATACAGTTGAAAACTTTCTAATTTATCAAGATCATATGATATCTCGTCAATAAAGGAAAAAATCAAATATAATCAGGACAAATCTGGATGGTTGACTAAATATGCAAGAAAATCAGCAACAACTAAATCAGAGTCCGCCACGAGTCAAGCCAATGAAGGAAAATCTTCATCTCATCACCCTATAAATAGGGACCTTCATTCATTCATTCCACACATTTAAAGACACATTGAAAAGCTATTTAGAAGCATTTAAGGCACGAGCAACCTTGGAGCTAAGACGAATCCAGCAATCTCGGCAACCGAATTCGAATATTTGAAGATTCAAAGGCCATCTTTGAAGCGTTCTTCGTCAAAAGCAAGCAGAAACATCCTCAGATCCAGGAGCAAGGGGCTAAATCCCTCCGATCAAGTGTTTCTCCTCGAAGAAGTTCTTGAAGATTCGAAGATTCAAAGGCCATCTTTAAAGCCGTTCTTCGTCGTCTTCAATGATTCTTCACCAAATTCGTCCAGAAATGCTCTTCGATCAGAAACAAGGATATTCATCCCTCTGATTAGACGTTTCTACTTGAAGATCAACTTCGAAGACTTCAAGCATTCTTCGCCGCCTTCAAGTTGTTCTTCACCAAGTTCAAACACAAACACACTCCGATCAGAGATTAAGGTTCAAGACCCCTCCGATCCAGTGTTCAAGCTCAATTTCAACCTTGAAGATTCAAAGATCATTCTTCAACAAATTCAAGACGTTCTTCATCAAAAATTTTAAAGACTTCATTCGATCCAAGACAAGAACGCTCGTCCTTGGATAAAGCGTTTCGAAGTCAAAGCCAAAGTTAAATCAAAATTCAGTCAAAGTCAATTTCAAGAGAAGAATCAGAGGACCAAATTAGAGATAAAGGACCCTTAAATCAAAAGCAATAAAGATTGTAAATCATTTTCATGTTTTTCACGAAATTTATTGTTACAAGGTCAATCTCTCATTGTCCGAACGAACAAGGACTATATATTGATGTAAGTTGCTCCGGTGACTGTTCGATATTCAGGCCCATGACTTGACACTTGTGGCATGACCTAGTATAGTCGATAGCATCCTTCTGATATGAGGTCCAGGAGTAGCCTTGCCTCATCGTTTTGTAAATCAATGTGCGCTCTCTAGCATAATTTCTGTAGACACATCTGGATTTCGGCTATGACCTTTTTTCCTTGCTCTGGCGTGATGCATTTAAGCAGGGCAGACTGAATCTTTGTTTATAAAGTTGATCTTTAATTAGGGTATACCTTGATGCTCATAACTAGACCTGCCGAGCTTGGACTCTATTTTAAAGGAGTTTATTGATTTAGAGGTATTGAATGATTAATGTATTGAGGCAACGAGCATCTAATCAATGGACAGGGCTGAGAGTTTTATCAGCTGAATAAAATAAAATCCATATATGACTTCGCATGATACGAGTTTGGACAGGGCATCATCGTGGGAGTTATGTTCACGGGGAACTCACTCTATCAAGACTCATTTGATTTTTTTTGCACATCCAGATGACGAGCTCATGGTATTTAACCATTCATTCACCCTACACCTCATGTTCTTCCTTCTTCTAATTGACCACCAGCATAGAATCCATGAAAATGTGGAGTCGTCTAACTCCAATTGCAGATGCCAATTCGAGGTCGTTTGCTAGGTCTTTATACTCCACTTTATTATTGGTGGCTAAAAATTAAAATGGATGGTGTTAGTAAAACTTTGCCCATCCAATCCTATCAGGACAATTTTAGCCCAACATTTGAACTTGTGGACGAGCCATTTACGAATGATTTCAAGGTGGATAGTTTATCTTGGTCAAGTTTGGTAAGAAAGTGAATTCTACCACAAAATCTGCCAAAGTTTAACCCATAATAGCGGTCCGAGACGCATATGTGACCTCATACTGAGCTATCTCCAGTGATTATTTCAATAAATACCAGTTGGTATCGGGTATGTGTAACACTTAACGGCGTGGTAAGGTAGTGAAGACGTTGACGTGATGGACGAAGAAGTTTGGCCTCAACTTTCTTATACTCATCACAAGAGCATAGACTAACTTCTCTAAAGGAATGTATCTTAGCTCCACGTCATGCAATTTTGATCTAGTCTTCTTCTCTCTAAAGTCATGTTAATGCTCCACGGTTAAAAAGAAATAAAGCAGTGCCTAGCCATTTTTCTGCTATGAGAACTGAAACTTTACATCATCATTTCATCTGTTGCAACCGAATAAAATTTTAAAATAATTCACTAGACAAACATCATGTCTTCTTCTCCACGCTCCTTCAGATCTCACCGGAACTTTTTTTCTCTGCCTGAAAATCACCATTTTTCCCATCCAAAATTTCATAATTTTCAATCTTTCTATATCGTCTTGGAAAATACAGCGGCTCATCCTCTTCCACGTCACCCCTTCCGCGGCGCTCTTCAACAATAGGCAAATGCCCTTTTAATTTTTTTATTGTGTATAGTAATATTTCATCAATAAATAATAAAAATATACTAACTCCGTCCACGAAAAATACGCTCAGATATTTGCACGTGATTTAATGCAATATGTCAAAAAGTATTACGGGATATTGCGAGGTCCGTTATGAATAAATAGAATATCTTTGGAAAGTACTTCATATGTAGTTTCCAAAGATATTCTCTTTATTCATATCGAACCTCACAATATCCCGTAATACCTTTCGATATATTACCTTAAACCACGTGCAAATATTTGAGCGTATTTTTCGTGGACGGAGGGAGTATAATTTAGATTAGGTTGATGGCACTAACAAAGCATAAAAAATGAGATTGAATTGATCTGTAAATTGTGCACGTGGATAAAATATGAATTGATCGTCAACATAAAAATTTAGGGCTGCATAGGGATGTAGAATGGTTTCGAGGGAATCTGAGGTAGAATCTATTGGATGATAGAGATGATTGGAATCCATGAATATATCACTTAGGACGTGAGAGAGAAGAAGAATATGTCAAAAATGAAAAAGAGTATATTAATAAAAAATGGGGTATGTTTAGTATTTTAAATTAATTTTTCATTTTAAATTGAATATAATTAGTAATTGGGGTATGAATAGTCGCACCCATTATAATATTTAAATTAGAACCTAAACATTGACTATATTTCATTAAAAATTAATAAAAATAGTTTAACATAACTACAAAAGTTCAAACGTCAACACTTAAATACTTAAAAGTTCAAAACATTGGTATTTAAAAGTTCAAATATAAATACTTAAATTCAATATAACACCTAAATAGAAATTGAGGATAACTTCAATTAATTAATAATAATAATAATAATAATAATAATAATAACTTATACGTATATTATATATTTAATATGTATATATAACATTTTTAAAAAATATTATGCGGGCTAACAAACGGGCCCGATTAATCGGCGGGCTAGCCCGTTAAGTCACGCTGGGCCAAAAAAGTCCGGATTTAAACGGACCTATAAGAGCATGACTCTAGCCCTACATTTTTCTAAGTTAAGCGGGCCGATCCTGTTACCCCGGCCCGATTAACATCTCTATCCGTGGGTGTGTATAACCAAAGATATATATTAAAAATCATTAGAACCAAAATCGTCTCTTAATATTTTTATAATATTTATTCATGATAAATTTATCCGTTATCCGTTGTATCTCATCATCTCTTAATATTTTTATAATATTTATTCATGCTAAATTTATCATAAATTATTTCAAAGTATCAAATATTTTATCTAGAATGCCAAAAATCTCATCAGAAATATAGAAAACTAAATCAGTAGTAACATATTCTAATTGTCATTAATTTCTTTGACTTAAATTTTTTAAACACTTAATCAAATATTTAATATTTTAAAATAATTTCATAATAAACCTATCATGAATCATTTTTATATAAAATTTACCATTAATAAATTCCATCAATAAGAAAAGTCGAGAAAACAACCCTCCTTTATGCAATAATTTTCAAAATTGAATTCTACATCTACACTCAAAAGAAAAGTAACAATATATTACATTGTGTAAACAAAATTAAATAAAAAAAATTATATCATGGGAAAACTCCTAATGAGTTCACATCCCGATTACATCACCACTATACTCTCTACTTACAAGCACACTCCAAAGTACATTTATATCAAACCCATTTTTCTACCCACAAAATGCTACATTTTACTATACGATTTTCCAAAATTATGATACATATTATGACTTCCAATTCAAGGTTACCTGCATGCTTTTAGGATCAAGGTTCTATGAAGTTGAAGGTGAATCTGGAGAGTAACTGTGGTGCTCCAGATATGATCGGCCCGTAAGTCTGCAGAATGCAGTGATCGATTAAGGGTCGAGTCACAGTAACAACATGACCATTTCCGTACATGCTTGGAAATTTTTATATTTTAAAACTTTTACCTCATCATTGTCGTGAAGTTGGCACAATGGGACAGCAAGAAGTCGGAAGTTCTTAGGTACTATAAATCTCCTGCTTGGTGGCAGCCTAACAAGATAGAGTTTAGTGCACTCCTGAAAAGACAAAATTATAGTCAAGAGTTTATAGCAGCTGCAAAAAAGTAAAGAAGCAGAGATGATATGAGAATCACTTTAGGCCTCTTTATGTTTGGTGGCAAATAAGGATAGAGTAGGGATTCGAAGTTGGGTTTCCACCATCTGCCTATACATTCTCCAATCTGAAGATGGAGACAAAAGAGTTCAAACAAACTGAAGTAATTAAATCCCGTTTATATATTGAGAATCGACATACCTCCCATTCAGGACCACGACCATCTTCACCCGCAGATAACTTGCTTGACAGCTTGCGCTTTAAGCAGTCAATATCTGAAGCATATCACAAACAAATCTCCTTAACTTCAGCGCATATCTGACAAATTTTAAAAGTTCTTACACAAGTTTAGAGAGACTATAACGGAGAGTTACCTGATTCACCTGGTCTTGAACGACCACCAGGAAGTTTATAGAAGGAGTTCTGCACTTGCAGCAATAAGAGATGGGGATGCTTGAACAGTTCAACCTGAAACAACTAATCTTAGGTGAAAGATAAACTCACTAAACAATCTCAAGAAGAATATGTTGTCCATTCTTAAGAAAATACGGTCCACTCACATTAGGAAACAAAAAGCAAAAAGCAAAGAAACAAATGTGAATTTACTTCATTTGAATGATTGGCTGACAGCTCATGTATGCTGATTCATACAAACTTATTACGGTTAAAATACATAACAAGACGGCCTAGACAATCTCACTACGAATTTGTGAGAGTCCCTAGTTCAACTATGATTAAAGCACTAAACTCCACCAAGAACTCCTAATATTAATGATATACAGGTGATATATTTGACATAAGAACACATCCTTTAGATTTCAACGTAGCAAATAGTAATTCCTATGAGATATACACAAGGAACAGATTGTAGTACATAAGTAAGTACATAAGCAAGTGAGCATCGACGTAACAAATATTGATTTTGAAAACTAACAATAAACCTATACAAGGCCTGCAAGATGAACAGTTCAACAGAGATTAGAAATTCAATTTCATTCCACACTAGATCATCAAATCTAGGCTTCCACTTTAAATTTCAATAATTCTGAAATTCCAACAGCATAAGGGAGAGTGTTGAAGATTATATTATGATTCCGCCTACTACTTCTCTCACTTTTATCAGTAGAATTGATCCAACAAGAACAACCGCCCTCATTTACTGATTCATAACACAAAATCAACAGCAGGCATTCCTTTTCAAGTGAGTTTACTACTGAAAAATTCACAGGCAAAACAACTACAAAGTACTCTCGCTATAAATCAGTGAAAATCAGATCATTCAATTCGTAATCGATTAAAAAGAAAGGCATGAGAAAACCGACCACAAGTACCGCAGCCACGCAGTTCCTCATTCCATAAGCATCATAACTGAAACCCCAAAAAAAAAACAACATATAATAGAGACAAAATCTATAAAAAAAAAAAAACAATTTAATAGTGAGTATAGATGCCAAATTGAGACATACTTGGCTTTCATCCGGAGAAGACGATCGGCGACGGTCTCGGTCTTGGGAGGAAGAGGTTGATTGGAGCCGAAGTAGTAACAGCTGAGAGGGTAAATATCCAAATCGTTGGAGGTGGTGGTATCACTCTGATGGGAGTTGCCATTCTGCTGAGCGGTGTTGGAATCTTCCATTAGCGGGGATAGGAAGAAGAGAAGAGAAGAGGGAAGGTAGGGGGAGGGAATATTTAAAGAGGGAGAATTGAGAAAGAAAGAAAGAAGGAAAGCAAAAGTGAGAAAAGTACGTGTCCATTCCAGAGAGCGCTGGATTTAAGGAAAATCTAATTTTAAAAACAAAAAGTATCTATTCATGTATTTTATATGAAAAAAACTTTAACAAAAATTTATATAGAAATTTCTATAGTAAAACTATTTAATTTTAAAAAATTTATGGGTTTAAATTTGGTCAGATTGAATTTGAGTATTTTTTTTCTAAAATTTGTACGATTTGTAATTTCAAATTTTTTGCTTTCAGATGTGTTACAATTTGGACAAGTACATGTTACTTTAAAATAAAATGTGTGTTACAATCAGACTAAATATTGTTTTTTACACATATTTATTTATTTTTATAAAAATAAATATTTTTTATAGTGTTACATTGTATGTATAACACATATTTGTTTTTAACAAAAATATTTTTTTTTTATCGGTAAATGTTAGTTGTTAGTTGTTAGTAGTTACAAGTTAGTTCATCAAGTCTCTCAAACACTCCAAGCCAACCTTTTATTTCCCACAATATCTCCAAGTCAACCTTATATCTCCCTTAATTCATCCTCAAAGGGAATCGAACTCAGGCCACTCACTTAAGTGAGGAGCCTGGTGGCCAGGTGAGCTAGCACACCTGGTTAACAAAAATATATTTTATCCTACAGTAACACATGTTTGCTCATATAGTAACACAAACTGAGGAGCACATATGTGTTACAAATAGAGTAAATATGTGTTACTGCAAATGTGTGTTATAATTAGTGTAAATGTGTGTTACAATTAGAGTAAATGTGTGTTACTGCAATTGTGTGTTACCATTAGAGTAAATGTGTGTTACTGCAAGATCAAATGTGTGTTACAGTATACACAAATATTTATTTATCCTTAAAAAAATATATATTATACTTTATATAACATATGTAAGGTATTAAAAGATGTATTAGTGCATTAATAACATATTATCAACATAAATCAACAAAGAGAATAAAAATAAATTAAGTAACACATTTATTCTTGCAAAAATACATATTTTCCTTATAGTTACTTGAAAAGTACAAAAAATTATTTTTTTAAGAATTAGTAGCACAAATTTTGCTTAATAGCAACACACATTTGTATATATTGTAACATAAACTGAGAGCGAAACCTGGAATTTGCAGCTTGCGTGAATTTTGAAAAAAAATGCTCAGATTCGACCTGACCCAGTTTAAACCCGCGAATTTTTAAAAAATGAATATTTCTACGGTAGAAATTTCTATACAAGTTTGCTAAAAAAAATTATATGAGAGCGTATGTTACTTACTAATGAAAAATTATAAGGTTGACTTGGAGATATTGAGGGAGATATAAGGTTGACTTGGAGTGTTTGGGAGACTTGACGAACTAACTTGTAACTACTAACAACTAACATTTATTGATAAAAAAAAACTAATGAAAAATTATATAATTGTAATAAAAAGTGATAGTCACTTTTAATAAATATATTATTCTCTCCGTCCCAACTCTTTCTTTCAACTTTTATTATATTTCCCTCACAGAAAACAATAAAAGGGAAAGAAAGGCTTGAGACAGAGAGAGTGTTCATTTTTATTAAAACTTTATTATTTTTTAAAAGTGGTAACTTTATTAATAAGTGCAGATCTCATGAAATTAGACAGTCTCACAGAAGACTTACTCTTCATATAAATTTATCATGAAACAGTTTTAAAATATTATACATTTGACTGAAAATATAAAAAAATTTAGGTAAAAATTTTAATGAAAATTATTCATGATAAGTTTATCAAGAACCAGTTTTAAAATATCAAACATCTGACCAGGAGTATCAAAAATCTCACCATAAGTATAAAAATTTGGGTCAATGATATTATATTGTAATTTCTATAGATTTTGTTGACTCCATTTTTTATACTCCTGGTGAATATATTGATATAATAGACTTTTAAACAATTTCATAGTATGCTTATCATAAAATATTTTCATATAAATTATACTCAACATTTTATCAGGAGTATTAAAAGTTGGGGTCAATAAAATCTACAATAATTATAATATAAAATTAATGACCCAATTTTAATAATTTTAAATAAAAATCTCACCAGACCCGTTTCGTTATCATCCTTATGTAGTAACACATCTTTTAATATCTTATATGTGTTATTATAAGGACAATATATATTTTTCTACAGATAAATAAATACTTTTACACACAGTAGTATATATTTGGCTTAATTGCAAAATAAATCACCACATTTACACGAATTGCAATTTAATCTAATTTTTTGAATTTTTTGCAAAATAAATCATCACCTTTCATATGTTTTGCAATTTAAACTTCGGGCAATTCGCCCCTTGCCCAAGATATGAGGTGGACAAATAAATGCACATTTATCATCACAATAACCATTCACATCATTAAATATCTAAAAATATAAATAAAATTATTAATATTATAAAAATAAAAATAAATAAATACACACATATAATTATAACAAACATAGTCATTTTTTATAATTAAAAAGTTTAAATGTACTTCAAAAATAAATAAAAAATTAAAATTTATATTGTCTTAAAATTAGATAAATATATTATTATATTAAAATACATAATTAAATTATATATTAACAATATAAAAATAAAAATATTAAAAAAATTAAAATAAAATATTGAAAGTACAATAAAAATATTCAAATTTATTTATATTATATTTTAAAGAAAAATATGCACATATATAATCTTATTTTTAACATATTTTGGAACCAATTTATTTTGTGTGAGCTTTTATAATTTAAAAAATATATATAATTTTAAAATTTTATAAAATATAAAAATTATGTATTTGAATATTTATTTATAAAAATTAAGAATTGATTTAAGTGAATTATTGATTTTTATTATAACTCAATATATTTTTATTTTATAGAGAGAATATATATAATTTTGGATTTATTTTAATATTTAATATTTTAATTTTAAAAAAAAATTTATATTTCAAAAACTTATGTTTTAAGTTAAAATAGAATAATACATTAAAAATTATAATGAATATGTATTTAGATTTTTTTTATAGTATTTATTTAATTACTTATGTATTTTAAAAAGAATATATATAATTTTGCAAAAAAAATATTTAAAAATTATATATATATTTAAAAATTATAAACGCTAAAGAAAAATTCATGATTCTAAAAATATGTTTAAAAAATAAGATTATATATGTGTAGATTTTTCCTTCAAAATGTAATATTTAAATTTAGAGTTATGTAAATAAATATGAATATTTTTATTATACTTTGAACATTTTATTTTAACTTTTTAAAAAAAATATTTTTATATTGTTAATACATATACATATATATATATAATTTACTTATGTGTTTAATTATAATAAAATATTTATTTATTTTTTAGACAATATAACTTTTAATTTATTATTTTTTTAATTTTAATTTATTTTTGAAATATATTCAAATTTTTAAATTTTAAAAAAGATGAGTAATTTTTAAAAAAATTATATATGTTTTTAATTATTTTTATATTTATAATTCTATTTCTATTTTTAGATATTTAACTATGTGAAAGTTTATTGGGATGATAAATGTGCATTTATTTGTCTACATCACCTTTTGGGCAAGGGGCAAGTTACACGAAGTTTAAATTGCAAAAAAAAAAAAAAGGTGATGATTTATTTTGCCAAAATTCAATAGTTTAGATTAAATTGCAATTCGCGAAAAGGTGGTGATTTATTTTGCAATTAAGTCTATATATTTACTCCAAGTTTGTGTTACTATATGAGCAAACGCCTTGCAGTCATACACAAAAACAGAAATAAAAAAAGGCGTTGAAACAAATGCATCCGGCAAAAGCTCCTGGACCCAATTGTATGCCTTCTCTTTTCTTTCTTAAATATTAAAAAACCATTAAATCCTCTTTCATTCATGCTTACATAGACGTCTTGAATAACGGGGTCGACTCATCTCCTTTGAATTTTACTTTTATTGTCCTAACTCCAAAAGTCAAAGCTCCTAAGAGTCCTAAAGATTTTCGCCCCATTAGTCCCTACAATGTTGTGGTCCATGTCATTACAAAGGTTATTGCCAATAGAGTCAAGTGTATTCTTCAAAATGTTATTTCTAAAACTCAGATTGCCTTCATTCCTAACCGCTTGATTATAGATAATGTCATGGTTGCATTTGAAAGTTTTCACTTCCCGAAAAAGAAGGGCAAGAAGGGTTGTGGCACTTAAACTAGATATGAGTAAAGCATATGATTGAGTTGAATGAGGCTTTCTTCGTGCCATGTGTTTAAAATTTGGATTTGATGTTGGTTGGGTTAACTTGATTATGTGTTGTATTACGTCAGTGTCCTACTCTTTACTCATAAATAGCTCTCCAACAGATGATTTTCTCCCTAGTCGGGGTCCATGCCAATGTGACCCTTTGTCGCCTTATTTGTTTCTCCTTTGTGCAGAAGGGTTCTCATCTCTCATTCATCATGCTGAAGATAAAGGTGAAACTGTGGGTGTTAAATTAGCACGTCAGATCCCTTCAGTCTCACACCTACTCTTCGTCGATTGTAGTATTCTTTTCTTTCGAGCAACTCAATCAAATATTAACCAAGTTTGAAATATTATCAGCACTTATGAATCGGTATTTGGGCAAAAAATCAATTTGGTTACGAGTGGCAATATTTCTGAGGATCGAAGGGATGAGTTTGGTTGCCGATTCAGAGCTCACTACTCTAAATATTTGGAGTTGCACACGATCATTGGAAAGAGCAAGAAGGTTGTTTTTCAGACTGTGGTAAATAAAATTATTAGTAAACTCAAAAGATGGAAAGAAAAATCCCTTAGGAAGGAGGAAATGGAAGTACTCATCAAATCAGTTATTCAATTAATCCCAAATTATGTGATGAGTTATTTTCTATTATTCCCTTAATCACCGTGTGAGGCCATTGAAAATTACATGGCACGCTTCTATTGGGGTTCAACTCTAGAAGAATGCAAGATGCACTGTGTTGATAGGCGAACTACTCCAGGATAACTAAGAGATTAACTAAACAAAGTTAAGAAGGTCGCCAACTTGCTGGGAAGATGCGTCGTCGACGCTGCCTAAAGTCAACATTGAAGAAGGTTGCCAAGAAGAGAAAGAAGCTCGCCCAACTACCTGATGATCTAAACCCAACGACTGACTATGCCTAAGAGAGAGAAGCTCGCAGGCGAGCTTCCCCTCTTGAAGGGAAGCTCGCCCGTATTCAAAGAGGCCAAGCATGACTCCACCTCTACATTGCTCCAGAATGACACAAGGCTATGAAGCTCGCCTAGGACTAGAACATGGACATCATGTCTATAAGTAGTGCATAAACATGTAGTAGGGCGAAGCTTTGTAAAGAGAGTATTGTGATGGGCAAGGACAAGTGTCAAGGGACACTTGTCAACACCTAAAGCCAAATAGGCTCAAAAAGTGCCACCTCACACATGCAAACTCATAAATATGTCCCTCTTGTATCTTTCTCTCTCTAAGCTTTCATAATACAACATACACTTTCTCTCACTATCTCTCTACTTTCTCTCTCTATATTCAACCCTCAAGAACACAATTATAATCTTGATTATTGTTTGATAGATTCCTAAGATAAACAACCATTAATCATCCAATTAGCTAAATCTATCAACAATTTGGCGCTAGAAGAAGGGTCCCGAACCTTCGATTCAGAAAAATCCGAGAGCAAAAGTGAGAATTACTTGAAGATTTGCATGTGTTCTTGACCAAGGCCAAGAACACTTTGAAGATACACACTAATTTCCAGTTTCCGGACGAATTCCCAGGATTTTGGACTATAAAAATAACCAAAAGGCTTTTAAATGCATGCGTGTGGACGAATAAACCAAAGTTTGGATAATTCGTGTGCATGCAAGGCTAGACAAAACCTGGACAAGATTTACCTTTGCTGGGAATAGACGACCTTGACGACGTTCACTCCAAAACATCAAAAAATATCAAAGGAACAAACTTTGGCTACCACAAGAAGGTGGAAGGGACGTGACGGGGAAACTTCATGCCGAGCTCCCCAAAGAAACGATGTCCCGCGAGCTCTCCAGCGAGCTACAACAGCTCAGGACGAATTGAAACCCGCTTTAAGGGACCTTGCCAACAACCCCGATGAGCTTCAGTGCACGATTGCCGCCCTACAAAGGTTGCAGCAAAGACAACAAGGCGAGCTCACCGTAGTACCCCGACGAACTCCTGACAATGAAACTCGAGGACATACAAATAGGCAGATTCAGGCCACACAAACACGGGGGCAAGCCAGCGAGCTTCCTGCTGAGCAAGAGGTGAGCTCCGCGCGAGCTCACCAATATCGGGAACGGGCAGGAAAGGCCAATGTGGCAGATAGACTAGGTTCGCAGGATGAGCGAGCTACTGCTTACACAGAGGCATCTGCCACCCACCAATCTCGGGAAAGGGAGGTCCTCCGGGGAAGGTTGGGGCCCAGAGAAACAGAAGCGAAACGTGCACCTTTCCCTGCTTCATCTCGGAGGGGAGAATCAGACCTACAACCTCGTAGGTCCGCCCATGATCACCTAAGAAGGCCGACAGCCGATAGACTTGGCCCCAATGGAGGCCGTCAATTCCAGCCCATCACAGATGGGCCACCCCAGAGCGAGGGACTGCGAGGACGTGCGTCCACGAGGTGCACGGCCTTTGAACAACCTCCACAGGAGGTGGCTCACGAGGATGAGTTGGCCACATTGAAGAAGGTCGTCGAACAGCTACAAATGAAAGTAGCTGCCAAAGCCGGCGGACCTGATGCCACCACTCTCCCCACATCTCCGTTGGCACCTGCCATCTTAAAAGCACCGGTTCAGAAGAAGATCCAGTTCCTGGTGATGTCCGCATATGAAGGTGAATCTGACCTGAAGGTCCATCTGGCCAAGTATGTGGACTACATGATCTCGGTGGGTGCCACTAATGTCACTCAGTGCCGGAACTTCCCGCTGACCCTCGGGGACCGAGCTCACCTCTAGTTCTCATCACTCGCCCTGGGGTCAATACAGTCCTTTGGTCAGCTCATACGGGAATTCTTGGTCCACTTCTCAAGATTCAGGTCGTACTTGACCCAGAAGCACCGGCTCGCCAACATACATCAAGGCGAAAATGAAACTGACCAACAATACTTAGAAAGGTTTGACAAGATCTTGCTGGAAGGTGAAGCGGTGAGCGAGGACACCAAGATAGTTGCGGTGATGGCCGGACTCAAGAAGGGCACCGAACTTTGGAAGGAAATACACCTAGCATGCCCGAACACCTACACCGAGTTTCGACACAAGAGGTCGGTATGTGGTTATGCAGGAGGCACTACTGAAAGAGGTCGGTGCCTCAGAAGAGAAGAAGCCACATGGGAAGAAGTCTGGGGGCACTTACAAAGCTCCCCAGAACTTGAAGGCCTTTGGTGATGGAGACGAGTTTAAGGAAAAACTCAACCAAGTACTTACTGTCTCTGTAGACCATGTCTTTGCTGCGGTCAAGGACAAAGCTATGCTAAACGAACCTAGGAGGATTCGTCAAGACCGCACCAAACTCAACCCCAACAAACTTTGTGCCTACCATCAATCAATCGGCCACGTCACTAGCGAATGCCGGGACCTCCTCAAACAACTGTGGAAATTCTACGAGGACAGGAAGCTGGCCGAGTTCGTGAAAAAGGCACCAGCGAAGAGAACCATGATTGAGAGGAGGGAGGTGTCGGATGATGAAGAAGAGGACGAGGACCGACGTGGCCCTCAACACAGATGTAGGGCACCTCCCCAACCTCGACAAGACCAAGAGCCAACTCGGGAACTCCTGGTTCTTGAAGAAGTGATTGGAGCTGCCGGAGGTCTCCAAGATGGAAGATCCTCCATTTCTAAAAGACAAAGGAAGGGCCATAAACCAGGTTCAAGAAGGCAGTTCCAGTTCCAAGCCCGCCGCTCAACCCACAGCCGAGCTGACATTCTCTTCGATGGACTTGGAGGGGATTCTGACTCCCCACAACGACTCGTTGGTGATAAGCGCCAACATCATGAACGTCCAAGTTCACAGGCTACTTGTGGATACCAGCGCATTCACCAACATACTCTTCAAATCCACCTTAGATGCCTTAGGTGATTTTAAATCGTATATAGAACCAAGTAATGCTAGGATAGTGGGGTTCGGAGAAGCTGTAACCGTCCCCGTAGGCCAGATTAGGTTGAACGTCCAACTTGTATTGGCCGAGGATCCAGAGAGGAGACTGACTAGGTTAGTAGATTTTCTTATTGTCGACCAGCAGTCTACCTACAACGGGTTCCTTGGCCGCCCCTTTATCAATGAATTCAAAGCGGCGTGTTCAACCTACTACTATTGTCTTTAATTCCCAACTCCAAAGGGTGCCAGAACCAATAAAGGTGACCAGAAAAAGGTCCGTGAATGCTTGCTTCAAATCAAAGATGGCCAAGTAAAGAAATCTGTAACGCAGGTTCACATCCTTGAAAAAGACATACAGATTCAGGCAGATTAACCAAACATCTAGACATCATCTCAACAGAAACCGAGTTGATAGAGGTAGGCGACCTGCCGGAATCAATGATTGAAATTGACCAAGTACCAGAACCTGCGCAAGATACACAACCAATACC
>JAPKLY010000271.1:134827-146031 GCA_026898435.1 Prunella vulgaris
GCGCATCGCCATTTAAGGCGGGATCATGTCTTCAAGAATCGAGATTTTGAGAAGACGTATCACCATTTGAGCGCGAGTCTTTTTGAAAAATTATTTATTTTTTTAGGAAAAGATTTATACGTTGTCCACGTTTTACTTGTTAGACTTTGTATGTTAACCTTTTTTGCCCAAATGTTTGCTCGTAAGAGAGATAATTAGCTCGTCAGGGGACTTTGTAAGGAATTAACCTTTGTGAGATGATTAACTCGGCGAGGGTGTTTAAAGTCGTTCCTCGCTAACTTAGAACAAGCTCATGCGAGGAAGGTTGTGTCTCCCTACCTTTCGAGAAGGATCACACGAGAGTTTTTGCTCGCTAACCTTAAAGAAGGCTTGCGCAAGATATATTGCTCGCAAACCTTTAAGAAGGCTTGAGCGAGTTTGATAGAGACTTACTAGTTCGTGGAACTTTGTTGCAAGATGTTCGGTACTTGCTTGCTCGAAGAGCTACGACGCAAGATTTTCGTGTCTTGCTTGCTTGGGGAGCTACAACGCAAGATTTTCGTTACTTGCTTGCTCAAAGAGCTACGACGTAAGATTTTTGTAACTTGCTTGCTCGAGGAGCTACGACGCAAGATTTTACAAAGAGTGTTTTTGTAAGGGATGGAAAAACTTTTTCTTTGTTCACACAAATTTTTTATGCGCTCACTGAGGTTTTAAAAACATGGTCTATGTAAAAGGGCTTTTGACATGTGAGCATGTGAATAAATTCAAATATTTTGCTAAGAATCAAGCCATGTGTTCTCATCATTAGAGAATAAACTTTTTTTTATTTTTATAAAATTCAAAACATAAGTAAATTTTTATTTTTGAGATTTTCGAAAATATTCTCGAAGTATGTGAACCATAACTTTTAATATGGTTAAATAAATAAGTGCAAACATATTAAAAGTAAGTAAGTTTAGATATACCTCATTAAAAGTGGGCAGCAAGCTGAAGAACTCCAAGCAGTGATGCAGGCAGCATGTTTAATAAAATTGAAATACCTCCAAGCACCTGCCTATTTGAAGTAAAAAGGGGGGCGCCGACACAGCACATAGCAGCTGCCATATTGGACCAAAAAAAAACTAGCAGCTCCTTGACTCTTTTAGAAAAACCAAGCAGCTGGTGAAGCATTCCTCTAGTAACAACACCAAATTTATTTAGGCCCGCACCTCAATCGGCCCAAATAGAAGTAGAGAAAGCCCACATATTTTTATTTATTCTCCCATTAGACTATCCCATTCATAACCCCATTCAACCAAACCTAAAATAAAATATTAATTTCTCTCTCCTCCATATATACAACCTATAATTCAACCCAACTTTATTTTTTCCAACTCAAATATTATTATTTTATTCTTTATTAATTATATATAATTTTAAATTAATATTTGATATATTTAAAATATGTAAAAAATATATATAAATTAATTATCATATATTAAAAAAATAATTTATCATAAATTAATTTAGCATGTTATATTTAGCATGTGTAAACTAATTTAGCTTGTTATATTTTTCTTGTTACTTATTTAAAATGTGTAAAAAAAATATAAACTAATTTACCATATATTAAAAAAATTATCTTACATTTAATATAAGATACAATGTCCAGAGTTGAAATAAATAGAAATAACTCAAACTACAAATAGTTGCATAAAAAAAAAGTTTACAAATAGTTGCATAAAATAAAAATTTACAAATAGTTGCATAAAATAAAAATTTACAAATAGTTGCATAAAATAAAAATTTACAAATATAAAAGACGCAAATCACAGTTATTCTAGCTAGTTCCAAAATTTTCCCATGATAGAAATTAAGAGATGAAATGATAAAAATAGAGGATATGAGATTGTATTTCAAAGTATATCAATATTGGTGTCTATTTATAGAGAATTGAAAAATATGAATTTTGATATATTTTTTATATTTTTTTAAATTCATATTATCCATATTATTTACAAAATAAATTTTAAGAGTGTAAAATCTAACTAACCAATCACATAATGACACGTGTCATTATGTGATTGGATAACCAAATAAATGAGATGGTTGAGCTGGTGACACAGTATCACGGCTGGTTGTATTTTTCATTTTCATTCTCTTTTTTATTTTTTTATGAATTGGCCAACCGGTTGTGTTTTTCTTGTGGTGTGGGTAGTCTAAGTGCAGAAAATTTCCCCTCAAATGCCTTAATCACGAGCATAAATTTTGATCTCGTTTGCGTTTGGTGGAGTTCCACCGGGATTAGGCCAAGGTCGCAAGGCGCAGTGGCTGGCATCGCCACTGTCCAGTTTTGTTCGTCGACCACAGGATGGCCAAAGCGGGGGCGAGGTCGCGAGGAGGGAGAATTATTCTGGTGGAAATGATTCGGTGATGCGGCACGGAGAGACTCACTCAGGGGTTGTATTCGTTTAAGATTTCGTGGGATTTTAAAAGACTTTTTTCTTAGAAAAAAATCTGTTAGTATTCAATCAGAATTTTAAAAAATTTAAAAACAATCCATTGATATTCAATCAGGATTTTAAAAAGCTTAAAAACAATCCATTGGTATTAAAAAATATAAGGATTTTAAAGGATTGTTGGGTTTGATGGATTTTGATGGACTTTTTAGTGTATTTTATAAATACCAACAATCCCAACAAAACTCATGGGATTTCGGAGGACTTTTTGAATTAATAATTTTATTTATCCCCAAATTGATTTATATATGATTATTTATTTTTAAGACCTAAAATAGTTTTAAACTTATAATTTCATCTCTGCATTTATATTTAATTCGACTGTTACTTTTATTAGTCATAATACTTAATATCAACAATAAAGTAATTACAGTGACGAAGGCCAATATAACACTATTATATATATACATATATATTAGAATAAATAAAAATAATTAATAATTAATTCATTAAATATATATGTATTTTTTTATATAGTATTAAAAAATGATATTGTTAATCCTAATTTATATACATGATAAAAATTTATTTTTATATAGTATTATTATAATACTATTATTATATATTACATATGTCATTAGGTAATATTTTTCTATTGACATTATTTTTTACGGAATTTGAGTTTTGTTATATTTTACTTTGGTTGCTTTGATTATTCAATTTCGATACTTTTTAACATACACATATATATACGTGTATATCACAATATATATATATATATATATATGATACATAGAAATTAATATATGATAATATAATTCTAATATAATAATTTAAATAAAATTGCAATTAATTAAGGTAGAATTTTTTATTACAATAGTCTGGATATGTAGAGGAATGTTATTTAGGTGGATATGATATTATGATTTTTTTTTGTCTTTAACTTTTTTTTTAATTCGAAGGTATGAATTTTTTTTGAATTCTAATAGTATATCACAAATCCATGAAATTCTGCAAAGTCTACAAAGTCCTATAGAATCCATTAAAATCCTGATTTTAAAAATCTTATAAAATCCAGCAAAATCTTAAAAGTCACCAAAATCCTACAAAATCTTTAAAATCTGCAGGATTTTTTCAGTTAAAAAAACCTTTTAAAATCCTAATCCAATACAACCCTCAAACTCGGCGAGGAGCAACTCGGACTCGTCAAAGAGTAATGGTGACCTTGACTCAGTTGCTCGTCCCTACGGTGGATCGCGTTTGGCTTGCGCGAGGGGGCCATAACCGGCGTGATTGGAGCCGTAAACCTTCTCTCTATGACCGAATAGCGATTGGACCCATAACCAGTGAGTTGGCGCCGGTTAGGAGCGGCTGCGAGGAACCGGGATCGGACACCTTTAAAGCTGCTCGGTGTTAAAAACTCTTTGCTTGGAGTGAGTTGCAGGGAAGAACAGAGCAGCCGCAGGCATGAAGCGAGGCAGAGTCGGCCACAACCATTCGGTAGGGGATGACGACGTGGTCATGAGACAAAAATTCCAGCCTGGGAGAGTTAGTCATCGTCTCTGTCCTGTGGGAGCAGATCGAACCTTGGAGTATAGGGGGCTGAAGGCTGGAGGAGACAGAGCGGTTGCAAAAAAACCGCACCCGGCGCTGCCTTCTCTAATCCGGCCGGCCAGGTTGACCGGTTCTCCGATTTCGGTTCTTTTTTTTCTATTCTGTCCACATTCCCCAAAAGGCAATATGCCCCCATTCAGCCCAAATTTTTCTTTGCAAATATGCTGAAATTTTGCCCAAAACTTCCAAAGGAAATATGCCAAAATCTCGCCCAATTCTTCAAAGGAAATATGCTTATATTCTGCTCAAATTCCCAAATGAAATATGTTCAAATTTCACTCAAATTCTGCACAAATTCCTGCCGATCATGATCTAAAAACATGAAAGTTGACTGTTTCTTTGGGCGAACGGAAGTGGTGTAATTCCGGCTGCTGAAGTTGTTTGTTATAATGGATAATACTGAAATGAGGTTTCATTTTTCTTTTAGTGAAATTGTTTTCAGAATGAGATATTATAGATGATGTATAGATGATGATTATGTAGGATGATATATAGATGATGATTATGTAGGATGATAATGGTGATTCTTTGAACATATATTTTTTTTTTTTGGGATTAAGCCTGGAAATATTTGTATTCATTTTTTCGCATAAACAAGTTTATGAAATAACTTCTTTTTGTTTTATTGCTTAAAGCATGAGAACATGGACTGGACTTTTGTGTGTGAAGGGATGGATTTGTACAAATATATGCATATAACCTTCAACAATTTTAATAAAGAGAAAACTTAGCTTCTAGTTTGATGTCTTCGATCTTGAAGATGTATATGAATTAGCCACGAGGCCGGCCCTCCTTCTAGCGTCATTTGTTGTTATTGATTTATCGGACTTTATGAGTGAATTTATGTGGTTATAGAGGTGTCTCAGATAAATCGATAACAAGCAATTATAAGTGAATAACAATCTAAGAACAACGGCACTGCGGGAGGAGCTTAAGAGTTCCTCCCTTAAATATGACTTTGAGTGCTCCAAAAGAGCCTCTAGTCTGTTTATATCAATCAATGAATTGTCTCCCCTACAAATGATGAGGAAGCCCTCTATTTATAGAAGGTCAACCTTAGAAATATAGAAAAGACCTATTTGCCTTTTATGTTTGGGCCTATTACAATTATACATAACAAGACCCTACACTATTACCCTACACTATTACATAAGAGAAGTTCAGTCCGTTTAGGGTTAAACCCAGATTTCAATAGACCCCGGTTCGGAGGCCCAAAACTGTATAATTAAGGTCACAACAAAGCTTATCATGAAATTATCTTAATGTATCAAATATACGGTCAAGTATATCAAAAATATTCATCAAGTGTATCAAAAGTTGAAGTCAATATATAAATTTTATTGACCTCTACTTTTGATACACTTGATGAGATTTTTGATACACCTGGTTAAATGTTTGATACTTTAAAACTTGTTCATGATAAGCTTATATCATGAGCCATTTTCACAGAATACTTTGCCAAATATTAATATTAATAAATTTTTAACAAGATGTATATGCATTAGCCACGAGGCCGGCCCTCCTTCTAGTGTCATTTGTTGTTATCGATTTATCGGACTTTATGAGTGAATTTATGTGGTTATAGAGGTGTCTCAGATAAATCGATAACAAGCAATTATAAGTGAATAACAATCTAAGAACAACGGCACTGAAGGAGGAGCTTAAGAGTTCCTCCCTTAAATATGACTTTGAGTGCTCCAAAAGAGCCCCTAGTCTGTTTATATCAATCAATGAATTGTCTCCCCTACAAATGATGAGGAAGTCCTCTATTTATAAAAGGTCAAACTTAGAAATATAGAAAAGACCTATTTGCCTTTTATGTTTGGGCCTATTACAATTATACATAACAAGACCCTACACTCTTACATAAGAGAAGTTCAGTCCGTTTAGGGTTAAACCCAGATTTCAATAGACCCCGGTTCGGAGGCCCAAAACTGTATAATTAAGGTCACAACAAAGCTTATCATGAAATTATCTTAATGTATCAAATATACGGTCAAGTATATAAAAAATATTCATCAAGTGTATCAAAAGTTGAAGTCAATATATAAATTTTATTGACCTCCACTTTTGATACACTTGATGAAATTTTTGATACACCTGGTTAAATGTTTGATACTTTAAAACTTGTTCATGATAAGCTTATATCATGAGCCATTTTCACAGAATACTTTGCCAAATATTAATATTGATATTAATATTAATATTAATAAAATTTTAACAAGATGTATATGCATTAGCCACGAGGCCGGCCCTCCTTCTAGTGTCATTTGTTGTTATCGATTTATCGGACTTTATGAGTGAATTTATGTGGTTATAGAGGTGTCTCAGATAAATCGATAACAAGCAATTATAAGTGAATAACAATCTAAGAACAACGGCACTGCGGGAGGAGCTTAAGAGTTCCTCCTTAAATATGACTTTGAGTGCTCCAAAAGAGCCCCTAGTCTGTTTATATCAATCAATGAATTGTCTCCCCTACAAATGATGAGGAAGTCCTCTATTTATAGAAGGTCAAACTTAGAAATATAGAAAAGACCTATTTGCCTTTTATGTTTTGGCCTATTACAATTATACATAACAAGACCCTACACTATTACATAAGAGAAGTTCAGTCCGTTTAGGGTTAAACCCAGATTTCAATAGACCCCGGTTCGGAGGCCCAAAACTGTATAATTAAGGTCACAACCTATAATGCACGGATTCTTAAAAAAAATAAGTATGCAGTATCGGATACGCGAAGGGTGCGGGTGCGGGTGCGATTCGCGTGGGATTCGCACGGGATACGCCACGTGGCGTATCTTGAGAATTTTTTTTAAAAAATTTAGGATACGTGTATCGGATACGTCTTATAGAAGAATCCGATACGCGGAGGGTGCGGCGGGGTTTATTTTTTAAATAAAATTAAGTTTTTTTCTTTTTTTTTAAAATTTTTTGAAAGTAAAATTAAATATAAATAAAATCAATATATTAAATAATATTAAAATCACAAAAAAAAAAAAGAATAAAAAATGCGATACAACAAAAGAATATTAAATAATATTAATATTCATTAATAAAATTAAAATATACATTTTAATATGTCATTTTATTTTGGAGTTGTGAACTATTTTTCAAATTTTTTGAATTTTTACTTGTGCGTATTATATGAATATGAACTATTAAGTATGAATTTGATTTTTTTTTTATATTTAAGTTTTACTTAAATTGAAGTAGTGTTATTTATTAAACATGACTATTTTATTTGGTGACCAAATAATGATGAACGATAATTCGAATTAGGTCAATTATGTTATATATTATTTGAATTTTATTTGAACTTTCTAAACTTAGTTAAGTAGTGATTTAAATTGCAAGATTTATTTTAGTTTTAGATTGATTGAATTTTTATTTAAGACTTTTATGATAAATTGTTGATGATATTTGAATAATTTCTTGATATATATATATATATATAATAAAATATTAATAAATAAATGTATCCTTGCCGTATCGCAACCTAAAATTTTCGAAAAATAGAATCCCCGCACCCCTATCCTATCGCACCCGCACCCGTACTCCCGCACCTATGCAACCCTGGTCACAACAAAACTTATCATGAAATTATCTTAATGTATCAAATATACGGTCAAGTATATCAAAAATATTCATCAAGTGTATCAAAAGTTGAAGTCAATATATAAATTTTATTGACCTCCACTTTTGATACACTTGATGAGATTTTTGATACACCTGGTTAAATGTTTGATACTTTAAAACTTGTTCATGATAAGCTTATCATGAACCATTTTCACAGAATACTTTGCCAAATATAAAATAATAAAATATTAATATTGTTCTCCACCTATTAGTTTATAATATATTACTCTCCTATTTGCATATATTTCACACCTTAATTTTTACTTTTAGTATAGTTATACTTATATAATATTCTATTTTTTTCTTTAATATATCTCAACTACATGTCAAAGAAAAAATATTCGTGTTTATATAATGAAAACACGTTGAAAGTGTAAAGAGTCAATTCAATCGTTGCATCTCTTTGATTATTCAAATATTTTTTTAAAATTTTTTTAATTCACATTCATATTTCATATATAAAATAAAATCAAAACTATAATATGAATTCTATGATTTAAATATATTTATTTATTAGTATTTTCAATATTAATGTCATTTTTTAAAGGAAAACTTTATTAGTATTTTCAATATTAATGTCATTTTTTAAATTTTAGTATTTTGTTAGTTTTAAGAAAATTATATATATATATTTAATTAAATAATTGTGAGATACTCACATATATATTATCTCACATAAAATATATTAAATAAATAATTTAATATATTAATAAAAATAATTAATTGAAAAATAAAATAAATTTAATTTAAATTAATAATATATTTTATTTTATATTAGTTTATTATTAATATCTACCAGTGTATATATAGCAGGAAAAATAACTAGTTTACATTAAACTAGGACGTATTTTCTTTTATCGGAACAAAATATCTAACCATATTTTCTTTATTTATATCGGACCTCACAATATTCCGTAATATCTTCTAACATATTGTCTTAAATCAAGTCCGTAATATCTTCCGATATATTGCGTTAAATCACGTGCAAATATCTGAACGTATTTTTCGTGGTCGGAGATAGTATATCTTTGTCACTGTGCACATTACATACACTCCTACATATTTTTATTTTTTTTATTTTTTATTGGATTTGGGCAACAATGACCGAAAGCATTAATTCAGGTTTTGGGATTTTCTTTTCCTTCAATACTAGCCCCAGGTTTGTTCTCCCTCTCTGTATCTCTCTTTTACTTTTCTTTAGTTTGTCTGTAATATAGCCATTTCTGTTTGTTATAGTAATTCTCCTTTGTTGGTGCTCATAAATCAAAACATCAATTTTCAGACAATGCCATAGATTCCTCATTTCTGCAATTCGAAAGTATTCTTGTAAATGGAAGAATTCTTTAATCCATCTTGTCAATTCGCATTATCTCTAATATGAATTTACATTCTTGATATGCCTATTGCCCTGTATTTCATATCAAATGTTGTACAATTGCTTCATCGCTTCAATTAATTTCATAATCAATCTTGTATGTTGCTCAGGAGTTAGCTCAAAAATTGCTGCAATGTCTCTCTGCTCTCCATGTTGCTTCATTGCCTTTATCAACCCTAAAACCACCCCTCCCACAAATTCATTTTACAAACCCAAATTCTTGAACCCTAATCTTGGCCCCAAATTTCACCCCCCACGTGCTGGCGGCGGCGGCATTGGTGGTGGTGGTGGCGGCGGCGGCGGCAATGGGGGCCGGAGTGAGGGCGGAGATTACAATAGATTTGACCCCATTGGTGCTTTTGCAAAAGGGTGGAAAGATAGAGTAGATGCTGATCCAGAGTTCCCTTTTAAGGTTGTAATGGAAGAGATAGTTGGGGTGAGTGCTTGTATCTTAGGAGACATGGCTAGCCGCCCCAATTTCGGTCTCAACGAGCTCGATTTCGTCTTCTCATCGCTTGTCGTTTGCTCGATTTTGAACTTCATTCTCATGTACATTTTAGCCCCAACCAAGTCTTCCTCAATCCACCACCACCTCCCCTCCATATTTGCAAAGTCTCCCACAAGTCACATGTTTGAGCCGGGGCCTTATAGTCTAATGAACAGGGCGGGTACGTTTGTGTACAAAGGTGGAGTGTTCGCCTGCGCGGGGTTTGTGGCCGGCCTTGTGGGGACTGCCATATCCAATGGGTTGATTGGGATGAGGAGGAAGATGGACCCGGGGTTTGAGCCGCCGAATAGGCCGCCCCCGACGCTGTTGAATGCGTCCACATGGGCGGCTCAATTGGGCTTCAGCAGCAACTTGAGGTACCAATGTTTGAATGGGATTGAGTTTGTATTGGCAAAGTGGCTCCCAAGCAATGTGTTCAAGTCATCTGTTTTGGTGTTGAGATGCTTGAATAATGTGCTTGGTGGGATGTCTTTTGTGACTTTGGCTAGATTTACTGGCTCTCAAAGACACACCTGAGATTTTATGATTCTCATTCTTTTTTGTAAAAGGGAACTGGCGGCTGTTGTGTGATTATGATTTGTGCATTTGAGTGAAGTTTGTTCTCGTGCAATTAAGTAATCAGTGTGCGGTGGACGTGGTCAAATCAAGGGCTTAGATGGCGTTTTACGGTCGCCGAGCAATCGAGTGCCGCCAAACACGTAGTTTTTTTTTTACTAATGTTAAAATTTTCCAAATAGTAGGTCTCTTGTGAACTCGAGTTCACGTGAACTCGTATCACTGATATGTGTAATCATTATCATTGTCATTCATATATACTATCGTTGTAATAAAAAATATACTTAATTTTTTAACAGTGATAGTGTATATGCATAACAGTGATAGTGCACATACATGACAGTGATAATTAAGAACTCGAGTTCACCGTGAACGGGTTCATACAAGTTTTTGCCTTTTCTAAAACATATATTAATAATAAGAGTAGATTTCATGTGAACTCGTATCACTGTTATGTATAATCACCATCACTGTTATTCACTATCAAAATATCAAGTTTATTTTTATAACAGTGATAGTAAATATACATAACAGTGATAGTGTATACACATAACAGTGATAATTGATAATCCGAGTTCACCATGAATTCGGGTTCATACAAGTTTTTGTTTAATAAAAATGCATATACGATAACTTATAAATTTAAAATATAGTTAAACAGTAAATATGTTTTTCACAAAATGTAATAGATCGATGAAATATTTTTGTAATAAACCTAAAAAATTATAAAAAACTCACACCCAAAGCACACTCATTTTGAGTGAGTAAATATTATAAAAATTGCAAACGTAATCCTATTTATAATAAATCTAAAAAATTAATCCTCCTTGTAACTACCTTTAAGTCATGATAACGGCCACTTGTTGCTCCACGGGACATGTTCCAAGACACATGAAATATAACCGTAACTCTTGGAGAAATTCAATTTATGCAATTTAATTAGTATATTTTTTCACAATTTATAAAATCGGCATGTTCAGTGTGTAAAATGCTGAATACTTGTTATATAAATGTATGTGTATTATTTAACAGGTGATAAAGATATTACAAAGTGAAAAGAGATTACACAATGCAACTTTCATCACTAAAAAAA
>JAPKLY010000271.1:176031-215842 GCA_026898435.1 Prunella vulgaris
ACGCACCCCGAACAGCGATCAAGGGACAAGCACTGGCCGACTTCATCATCGAGCTAACTTTCCCACACACGGCTAGAAAACACACAAGCAGATGCCCTAGCCCGGCTAGCTACCAGCAATGGCGAAGCCGAATTCACGGAGGTTGTGATCACCACACTAAAAAACCCCTCGACGTTCGACTACAAAGTAAATCAAACCTCGAGCGGGGGGCAGGAGGACAGTGAAGGTGGTGATGATTGGTGCACTCCAATCCAAAAATACCTAACAGACGGAACAACCCCCGTGGACACCTGGGAAGCTAGCCGGTTAGTAAAGCAAGCTGCCAGATATACACTGCTGGACGGTCAACTCTATAAACGTGGATTCTCTCTACCCCTACTCAAATGCCTAACTAGGAAGCAGGGGTCCGAAGTGTTAGAAGAAATTCACGAAGGGATTTCTGGGAGTCACGCTGGGGGGCAAGCATTGGCATATAAGACGATCAGACAGGGCTACTACTGGCCCACTCTTCGCAAAGATGCCATCAGCTTCGCTCGAAGGTGCCGAAAGTGCCAACTTTTCGCACCTAACATCCACTCCCCAGCCAACCAGCTTAAGTCGGTTTTCAGCCAGTGGCCTTTCGCGAAATGGGGTATCGACTTGATCGGCCCATTTCCGCCTGGCAGAGGCGGTGTAAAGTTTGCTGTCGTAGCAGTAGACTACTACACTAAGTGGGCTGAGGCCGAAGCTCTCACCACCATAACCCAAGAAAGGATGATCGGCTTCATTTGGAAAAACCTGATCTGCAGGTTTGGACTCCCGCAGTCGGTCATCACTGATAATGGAAGGCAGTTCGACGGACAGAAGTTGAGGGACTTCTGCAGTTCATGGAACATCAAGAAGCACTACTCAACTCCGTATCACCCCCAGTCGAACGGCTAAGTCAAGGCGGTGAACAAGATCCTGAAACACATTTTGAAGCTCCACCTCGAAGAAAAGAAGGGGAGCTGGGCAGACGAACTCCCTGAGGTCCTCTGGTCTTATAGAACTTCCTATAGGGCCAGCACCGGGGAGAACCCATTCGCCCCAACCTTCGGGACTGAAGCCGTAGTCCCGGTAGAAGTCCAGAGCAAGACTTGGAAGGTGGTGGGGTATGATGAAGAAAAGAATGATGAAGCCTTGGCAGTAGAAAAAGATCTGATCGAAGAGACCAGAGCTTCGTCAGAAATGAAAAACGCCACCTACAAGCGCAGAGCGGAAAAATATTACAACTCTCAGGTCCGAGACCGAAAATTCACAGTCGGAGACTTGGTGTTAAAAAAGAAATTGATGGGCCCACCAGGTGTATTCGGTTCAAACTGGGAAGGACCATTCCGGGTCACCGCAGCCTGGCCAAACGGTACCTATGATCTAGAAGACGCAGAAGGCAAAGCTTCGTCGTACACCTGGAGCTCGGCACATCTAAAAAAGTTCTACCCATAGACTAGAATCCTGTAATAGACTAGTCGAAGGTTTGCATCAGAAATATAGATGGCAACCGATGTAAATTACGTTGCTGTAAAAATTCAGAAAAATTCCCAAGTGTTTGGACCTGTGCAGCTCTCCAACCAGGCGAGCTGCACCAGGTCGCCCACTGCTCCTGGTAGCACGCCAAACCTAGCTCGCCCACATGCTCAAAAATCCGCAATGCGCAAGGGCCAAGGTCCCAAGCGTTGTAATTAAATAGCTCGAAGGCAAAGGCCAAAGTGCCCAAGATCGCGAAGGTACCCTCCTTAAAGGGTTGCTAAGCACCTACTGCCATAAGTTAGAAAAATTCGCAAAAAAGACGAAGAAACGTCTAAGGCAAGGTTCATGAAACCCAATGGCCCAACATGAATCATTCGAAGTGCAGTTCGCCGCCCTAAGTGGTCTAAGACGAACGATTTGCGGCCCTAAGTGGCGTAAGACGAAGAATACGCACTCTCAAAATAGAGGTACAATTCGTAGTCGTAAGTGACGTAAAACGAACGATTCGCTTCTCAAAGTAGAATAAGACGAACAATTACGTACCCGAAAAATAAACAAAAACGAGCTATTCTAAAAAATTATAACGTAAAAGCGCAAATACATAAAGGAAAAGAGTCGGACAAAAAATGCTCGGCTTATATTCAAAAGGATACTTAAGAGATTTTCAAGCCAAAAATATACTTGAAAAAATCCTAAGTATGAGTAGTGGTGCTGGCCACAAAGGCCGACCAGCTGGCCGTCTTTGAATTACAAAAAGCTCCTTCTGGGCGAGCTGCATCTGCCCGGCGAGCTGAATCTACTTGGACGTAAAGTAAAGCTACAAAAATGGAGCTCCTTCTGGGCGAGCTCCGCAACCCGACGACCTACCGAAACTTGGAAAATGAAAACTAAACTAAGAAAGCAATAGTAAAGAGGGCCTAGGATTCGGGGTCGGCGACCTCTGAAGTGGGGCCGACCTGGCGGATGGGCATGGCAAGCTCGGCATCAGAAGTGATGTTCCCGGAGAGTCCGCTTGTGCCGAGCTCGCTGATGTTTATCATCGCATCCCCGCAGACCTCCTGCATCTGCTCCATTCTCGGCGGGGCCTCGCCTCCAACATCCCCCTCGGCACCTTTAGTCTCTTGGGCGAGATCAGCAGTCAAGACCTGCTTCGTTTGGATAATGTTGAATTTTTGACGAGCAGCATCAAGATTGATCCCATAGCCCGAGAGGTCTCCAATGTTCAGCTCCGTGCCGGGGGGGATCGAAGACTTCTCCAGGCAATCCTCGAACTCGCTGACGAGGGCTTCCCACTCGCTGTCATTATTAATCCACGCCCATTGGAAGAAGCGGATTACCTCGGCAAAGCAGAGCACGAAGCCCTTGTCAGTTGTGACCACCTCGGTGAGCTCGAGCGCCTCGGGCGTGATGGCGGCGTCGGAACGGCCCCTGAGCTCGGCGACCTCCAAGGCCTTAGCGGCGACCTCTTCTCGCAGCTTGCGACACTCTTCTGAGTTCTCTCGGCTCTGATCGCGGAGGAGCCCTACCTCAACCCGGGTCAAGACGAGCTCCTCTTCCCGAGCAGCAAGTGTCCGGCGAGCCTCTTCCAGTTCGGCCTGTTGTTGGCGGAGGTCGGCCTGGAGTTTTTCTGCCTTTTGGATTGCAAGTCGCTCCGTCTCCAGCGAGGCCTTCGCTTTGGTCTCCGCCCTCGCGAGCTCCTCGAGGGCCTTTTTCCGCTCGTCACCCACCTTAGTGAGCGCTTTCTTTGTATCGTGGCGGGCTCTATCAGAGGTGGTGATATCATCACTGACGAGCTGGGCCGCCGCCATTGCCGCACAGGCATAGTGCATCGCCAACCTCGCCTTGTCGGTAGGCTTCTGCCTATCGATCATGCCGAGCTCTGAGGCGGAGAGGTATTTGGGGGCCTCAGTGAAAACCCGGCGAGCCGCCCCATCAGGAAGGTCCCTCGACGAGCTCAGGGCCCTACACCGCTCAGCGATATGGAGAGATTCAGGTCGCTGCGGGAACTCGGAGGGGGTATACCTACACAATACTCAAATCAGTTAGCAAAAATCATAGAAGTTACAAAGGCTTCCAACTTCAAAGAGGTCGCCCACTTACCCAAACCTATCGGGGTTGAGCCCGAGCAGGGTATCATCCCGAATAGGGACCCCGTAGGGAGGCGGCGAGGGCGCACTCTGAGGAGTTGGGGGCGCAGGAGAAGATTGGGCAGCAAGGGCTCGCCCCGACCCCGCTGGGGTTGATCCGGAACCGCCCTCGGCCCTAGCTCATTTGGCGGGGTGGGTCTCTTTCTCGCCCACCCGCGAGCCATCCCCGCGGTGGAGAGCTCGCCTCGTCTGCTGAGGTGGAGGGGGTTGGGAGCCCCGTTCAGAATCCAAACCTCGGCCCGCTCCCCTCTTGGCAGCAGCAACCTTCTCTTTCGCCTGGGGAGGCGCCGAGGTCCTTTGCGAGCCCGAGCCCCTGGCCTTATCAGCGGCCTTGGCGAGCTCGAGCTTCTTCGTGGCATCCAGGACCGCCCCGGAGGGGATGCCTTCTCTCCCCGGGAGAGGTTTACCCATCCTAAGCTGCCGAGCTAGGAAATGGTAAGCCTCAGGAACTTCAATGGGCGGAAGCTCGGCAGTAGGACCTGCACCTGCACAAAATGATCAAGTAGGTCAGGCGACCTCACTATACAGGGTAGTGAGCTGGGAGAACTTCAAAATGGAGGAACGCAAAACCTTGAGCAACGAGGTGGTGTGGTGAAGTGATGAGGCTGGCGAGCCTGCGGCAGTGGTGTTGGCACAGGTGTTCGATCTCACGATCCTTCTTCTCCCTCAAGCAACACACCGTCCGCACGAACTCGAAGCCAATCGAAGTCTCCGGTTTCCCACGGCTCGACTTGTGGCACTTCAAACCTGCAAAAAGATAGATTAGATCAGTAATCTAATCCGACGCACACACACTAAGGTACGCCACCTACAGCTCGCCTCCCCGTAGGTCTCGGGGGTGGGAATGCGCCCTCCGCGGCCGTTGGAAGCTCGCCAATCCCCCCCGATGAAAAAGAACTGCTCCTTCCAGTCCCGGATTTTGTTGGGGAGGTCGCCTAAAAATTTACCCCCCGGGCGAGCTTGGAAAGAATAATATCCCTTCCCCTCCCTCACTTGTCTGATCACGATGAAGAGCTCATTAATCTCCGCCGTGCTCAGCCGGTTTTCATAGCCCTCAAGGCCGAAGACAGTCAGGGCGGCCAACAAATTGCTCCATGCATTCGGAGTGAGTTGGGTAATGGCGAGGCCCGTGTCCGCCAAAAATTGCCCAATTATAGGATGGAGGGGAAGGGTGAGCCCAGCCTTCAAGGTGTGATAATTCATGGCTGTGAGCCAAGCGGGGGGGAGGTCGGCTCGCTCTTTCTCCTCAGCAGGATACATAAAAATGTCCAGTGGGATACGGAACCGCCTCCGAATATCCGGAAGGGCGAACTCGCTCATGATGCTCTCCACCCCACTGGCCTTAAGATCAGACTTGCCAGCGGCTTTTCGAATCGGAGCTCGCCGGGGTAGGGGGAAGCTCGCCCCGTGAGTTCTCACATATTCGCCCCAGTCGAACTCATTCACGACCTCGGTAGAGACTTGGTGTTCGGGGAGCTTAGGAAAGGGAAAGTCGATGAAACAGAGGTATTCATAAGTGACCTCCGTCCCCATATCCTCGCCGACCTCTTCGTCGACCTCGCGGGCCAGCTCACCAGCAAGGTTACCAGGCCCAACCTCGGCGACCTCCTCCCGGGCCCCAACCTCGGCGGCCTCCTCCTCAATGGGGGTCGCGGCTCCTCCGTGAGCTCGCTCTGAGTAATCCCAGAGTTCGCGGAGGGGCGATTCCTCGCCGGAATTAGTAGCTTGCTCGCTGGAGTCAGAGCGAACTGACCCCAAGAGCTCGCTACTGTCCGGGAAGGTTTCAGAGCTCACCCCAGAGCTCGATGAGAGGATCACAGGTGCCTCTCGGGGGTTTGGAAGGTCATCGGTCATTTGTCCTTTACCCAAATCGCGATTCGGAAGGGTTCGACTCGAAGAGTTCTCAGACATAATGTGGGCGTCCAGAAACAGGAAACAAGAAGGAAGAGAAAGGAAATCCGGGTTTCTACCTTAGGAGATGCTCGGGGACGCATCTGAAGCAGAGGAATGTTCGCCAGAAATGTGCTCTGAGAAGTGAGGAAGCAAAAGTGAGGAAATTCCTCATTTTCGCCTATTTATAGACGCTGGGCGCGAGCTCGAAATTCCCAAAAGATCAGGGACCTTTTTGCAAAGAATTTGAAAAGTTATCATTATTGTGGGTGGGAATCGAGACACCAAGAGACTTGCATGACACTTGGGATCCCGCATCGTGTCGGTCGAGGTGACCTCCGAGGCGCAGCTCGCCTATTAGTTCGACACCCCCGAAAATAGTTCGCCAGACTTCAAGTTCTCCAGCTCGCCCACACATGGGACAAAGTCATGATGCGCGCGAGCTGGGGGGCAAATGTTGATATGGCGAACTAATACGTCGGTTTCAGAAATAATTCCCAAGGTTTGCCAGGTCTCCAGAGCCCATCCGAGCTGGAGAAGGTCCAGAGCTCGCCCGTCTGTGGGTACACCAGAGCTCGCCCGACTGTGGTACATCACTGCGCGATACTCTGGAATCTGGTCAAGGCTCGGGAGCTCGCCCTAGAGCTCGCCCGACCCACCGAAGCTCACCTGTGAGCTCGCCCATGAGCTCACCTGTTAGTCGATAGGACCCCGATGGCGCGCTCTTTTTCCCTCCGTCTGGTTTATCCATAAGGGTGGTTTACGGTGAGGTTTTTAATGAGGCCCATCTAGTCTAAGGCATAGTAGTAGGACGAGGCGTGATAGGGGAAACAGTGTGAGAGATCGAGACGAGGGTAAGGAACCCTCGTCAACACCGGAAGCCACATAGGCTCGTAAGGTGCCGTCTCACACTCACACACCTATAAATAAGACCTCTCTTGTACTATTCAGACAATTCTCACAATTCTGAAAATCAATACAATTCCTATTACAATATTTCTCTCTCTAAGCTCTCTTCTCTCCCTCCCCAAGAACACAAAATCATAAGATTATTGTTTGGTAGAATTGATTCGTTGTAAAGCCACATAAACAAACACAATCAGTAAATTCTATCAACATCACTGCCCTTATGTTTCTTAGGCGACATATTGACCCTAGCCTACGCTGGGAGTACCTTCAATTGAAAACACCCAAAGAACCGTGGGATGCTCTCAAGGAACGTTTTGGAAACATTCATGATACTCTGCTTCCAGAACTGACAATCCAGTGGAATTAAATCCGCTTACTTGACTATAAGAGAGTAAATGATTTCAATAAGGATATGTTGCGCCTTAAAGCACACCTTACTTTCTGTGGAAAGCAAATCACAGAAGATGAAATGATTCAAAAGACTCTCTCCACCTTCCCTACTTCAGCACTGATACTAGCAAATCAGTATAGACTTGAATTTGATAACAAGAGAATTACCACATTTAACAAGCTGATTAAGATGTTGCAAGTAGCTGAGAGACATGACCAGGTTCTTCTGAACAATAATGCTAGGCCTGCCGGGACAAAGAAAATTCCTGAGGCTAACCTTGCTCAAAAGAATCATGGAAAGAATCCCTTAGGAAAGGGAGTAGTGCGTGCTCATCCCTATCAACGTGAGAACAATGCACAACGTGGTAGAGGTCGTGGTGGCTATGGCAGAGGCCATGGCCGGGGTCGTGGTAACCCTCCCACTCAAGGGCATCAAGGTGGTACTGGGACCACTGGCAGCTCTGGTGGTCGTGGCACAAAGGGGCAAAATGCATCTCAACGCCCTCCGAACAAAAAGGACCGAGTTGGTAACGAACCTTGCTATAGGTGTGGAGATACTGGACATTGGTACAATAACTGTAAAGCAAGCAACAAGGTAGCAACCAACTACAAGAGGTACCGGGAATCTAAAGAACAAGAGACCCACTACATGGAAGGCGAAAACCATCCAGCTGATGTTAACCTCACAATCGCAGATTTTGATGGCAACAAAGATCTTGCTGAATCACTGAACACTCCTAATTTCGAGTGATTTATATGATCAATTTTTTTAGAACATTGTTATGGCATGTTGCCTTATTTTATTTTGGACAATTTTCATTAGTCTTGAAGTTACTTTGACTATGATTTGTTTTTTAGTTGGATTTTGTTATGAGATTTTATCTCATTTATCGTTGGTTTTATATATTTAAACTTATTTGCATTACATGCTTGATAACATAATATTATTACAATGTAAAGTAATATATGATACATAAAATAAAATACAAAGTGAAAAGCAATTCATTTTATTCCAACGTAATTAATAATATTATAATATGGCTTGTAGGAATGTCTCATGGACAAATAGAACGCTTAGTTGATAGTGGGACCACTCACACAATTTTAAGGAATAGACAATTATTCATTGAGCTTATCCCTTACAATACCTCTGTTACTACGATGATTGGATCATCTCAATTAGTAAAAGGGCGAGGCACTGCTCAGTTCTTGATGCCTAATGGCACACTTATTAAAGTTAAAGATGCTCTATATGCACCAACAGCCAATCGAACTTTATTAAGCTTTAAAGATATCCGTGCCAATGGTTATCACCTAGAAACTCACAGTGAGAATGGAATTGATCATGAATATATATATATATTACCTCTAATGAATGTGGAAGAAAACACATATTAGAAAAATTAGTGAGCAAATCCAATGGATTATACCTCACTACTATTAGAATTATTGAATCGTACGCTGTCACAAATGACGAACTATCTGACAGTGCTATATACAGGCTTTGGCATGATCGTCTTGGACACCCAGTTTGTGACATGATGATCCGTATTTTAAAAAATTCACACGGACATCCTTTCTTTAGAATAAAAAATAAATTGGGACATAACTCCGATGTAAAGTATGATGTCGGTCATGTTGTTGCCCTATCACAACATTTGCCATCTAACGTACCAGATGCAGCTTCAACATCCCAATCTGCCAAGTTCCAAATTTCAAAGGCACATCACTCATTTTGCAAAGCATGTTCTTTAGCAAAAGTAACATCGAGACCCTCTTATGCTAAAGACACGAAACAAAATATTCCATTCTTACAAAGAATACAAGGTGACATTTGTGGACCAATTCATCCAGAATGCGAACCATTCAAGTATTTTATGGTTCTGGTTGATGCTTCGACACGATGGTCACATGTTGCCTTATTATCTACAAGAAATTCTGCATTTGCAAAACTCTTAGCACAGATTATACGCTTAAGGACTCACCACCATGATCATCCTATCAAGTCTATAAGGCTTGATAATGCTGGAGAGTTTACATCAAAGACATTTGATGATTATTGCATGTCTATAGGGATCGATGTAGAGCATCCCGTACCCCATGTGCATACACAAAATGGTCTCGCAGAGGCCACCATTAAAAGACTACAAATGGTGGCTAGGGCACTGGTTATGCGCACCAGTCTCCCGGTCTCTGCATGGGGTTATGCAATACTACATGCAGCTTTACTTATACATTTCAGACCCACTGTTGACCAATCATTTTCTGCGTACCAGTTGGTAACTGGATATGAGCCTGACATTTCACACTTACGCATATTTGGTTGTGCAGTATATGTGCCTATTGCGCCCCCACAGCGCACTAAAATGGGTCCTCAGAGACGTTTAGGTATTTATGTTGGATATGAATCTCCAAAAATTATCCGCTACTTAGAACCTTTGACAGGCGACCTATTCACCGCTAGATTTGCGGATTGTCACTTTAATGAGACCGTATTCCAGTCGTTAGGGGGAGATAAGAAAAAGAATTTTCTAAGGGAACGACAGAAATTATCTTGGTCTGTCCCGAACGTAGCAGATTCAATGCCTGATGCGTTCACTGATATTGCTAAAGTGACAAGGTCACATATACCGGCTGCAAATGTGCCTGCAAGGTTAGAAGTCCCCAATAAGGGGCACAACACTGCAGAAAAAAGTGTTGCAATCATACCCGGTGGAAGTACGGTTGAGGTTGTGGCTCCCAAAAGGAAAAGGGGGAGGCCACCTAGTTCGATTGACACTCATCCTAGAAAGAAAAAGGGAGGTGTGGCACAACCTAATCAATTAATCATCAATGTCGAGAATCCATCTCACGAGATTATCTCTGATTATAGCTATGTCCAAGAATCATTACTGGAGGATGCTCCGATGTTTAATATGATTCAAGAGAATAAAGAAATCTCTATGGATTATGTGAGTGCATATGAGTTGATTGATAGACATTACACTCAAATTGATGATGTATTTGCTTTTACTATTGCTCAAGAAATTATTGAGCATGATGATATCGAACCACACTCTATTGTTGAATGTCAACAAAGAGCAGATTGGCCTAAATGGAAAGATGCAATCCAGGCAGAACTTGATTCTTTGACAAAGAGACAGGTGTTTGGTCCGGTAGTGCTAGCCCCACCAAGTGTAAAGCCTGTAGGACATAAATGGGTCTTTGTCAGAAAGCGTAATGAGAAAAATGAGGTCCTGAGATATAAAGCTCGCCTTGTAGAGCAAGGTTACTCACAACGCCCTGGAATTGATTATAAGGAGACATACTCTCCCGTTATGGACGTTAACATTCCGCTACTTAATTAGCTTAGTAGCATCCGAAGGATTGGAAATGCAACTTATGGATGTGGTTACTGCATATCTCTATGGGGATCTTGATTCATAGATATATATGAAAGTGCCTGATGGCCTTCCATTACCCAAATCAAGTGACTCTAAACCACGGAGTGCGTTTGTAATCAGATTGAAACGCTCACTTTATGGATTAAAACAATATGGAAGGGATGTGGTATACCCGTCTAAGTGACTACTTGATTAGAAAAGGTTACAAAAATGATGAACAATGCCCCTGCGTGTTTATAAAGAAAACAAGTTCCGGATTTGCAATCGTAGCAGTTTATGTTGATGACATGAACATAATAGGTACTCTTAATGAAATAAGGGAAACCACAAGCTACTTGAAATCCGAATTTGAGATGAAAGATCTTGGGAAAACTCGATTTTGTCTAGGCATTGAACTAGAACATCGAGCTTGTGGAATTCTTATCCACCAGTCTGCCTATGTCCAAAAGATGCTCAGGCGATTTAACATGGACAAAGTGCATCTTGTTAGCACTCCCATGATCGGCCGAAGTTTGGATTTAAAGAAAGATCCATTTCGTCCAAAAGAAGATGACGAAGAGCTATTGGGAGCTGAAATTCCATACTTAAGTGCAATAGGCGCATTATTGTACCTAGCTCAATGTACTCGGCCAGATATTGCTTTCTCAGTGAACTTGTTAGCTAGATTTAGCTCAGGACCAACACAGCGTCATTGGAATGGTGTTAAGAATATATTTTGATATCTTAAAGGAACCATTGACATGGGCTTGTTCTTCCCTTACGGAGAGAAAAAGGAGAAAACAAATGGAATTGTAACTCCTAAAGAAAATGTTGAAACTACCTCCTACATTGATACACCAAAGAATGTATTAATTGGCTTTGCCGATGCTGGTTACCTCTCTGATCCACATAAAAATGTCTTTCTCAAACGGGCTATGTGTTTACTATGGGGAACACAGCTATATCTTGGAGATCAACTAAGCAAACGTTGGTATCTACCTCATCAAACCATTCCGAAATTATCGTGTTGTACGAAGCTGTTCTTGAATGTATTTGGTTAAGATCTATCATCACACATATTCGAGGATGTAGTTGCATGATTTCTACCACTGAAGAACCAACATGTATATATGAAGATAACGCTGCTTGTATCGAACAAATGAAGTCTGGCTACATCAAAGGCAACAATTCAAAGCACATATCGCCGAAGTTCTTCTATAACAAACAACAACAAGATTTGCTCAAGATCCAAGTGACTCAAGTAAATTCTGAAGACAATGCAGTTGATCTGTTTACAAAATCTTTGCCAAAGACTACTTTCGAGAAGCATGTCAGAAGAATTGGAATGCGTAGAATTTCTGAACTCATTTGATAGATGTACATATCAATTGAGAGGTGTAGACTTCAGGGGGAGTCTCAATATAGATTTACCATTTTGATTCGGCACAAGGGGGAGTGTTGAAGGAATACTATAATATTGTGTCTTAATCAAAAGTATTTGATAGAAGGGTAATTTAGTCTTTTGTTATTTATCCTTGTAACCCTAGTTTGTAACCTATAAATATAGGATCACTCATAAAGTATGATGAATATAACTTTCCTGGCTTGGTACGCCCCCAGACGTAGTCTTTCAGACGAACTGGGTCAACAAACTCCTGCGTCTTTTCCTTTCTCTTTTAATTATTCTTAAACAGTATAGATTTTTTTCAAGATTAATAATGCGTATTTTATTAAATAGTTCATAGTATTTGTAAGTGTATAATATATCTTAATAAATATATTTATTTGCTTCTTTTTTCACATTTTGGAATTTATATTATAATACCAACAAGTTTTCAAAAAATTAATAAATATAATTTTATAATTAATTTTTGTATTATATGTATGCTATAAGTACTTAAAATAATATACAAATATAAATAAAAAATATATGATAATAAATAATATATATTTAAACCGTGCATCGCATAGATGAAAATACTAGTGATTTATAATATTTCAAGTTTGACTATATGAGAAAATGGGTTATTGCTTGAAGAAGATTAACGTAGATTTTTGTGTTATTCGCAAGTTTTTTTGGCTTTATATCCATTTTTTATGTGTGATATTCAAATAATTATATTATTTTTTAGAACTGAAAATTTGAATATATACTGAAATTATGTATATGCAGAATCAAAAAATTGCATGTGAATATAATTATTGAATTGAAAATCTAAGATTAGGAAAAAAAATATAAATTCGAAAAAAAATAATAATAAATTTAAAAATATATATAATCTGCTAATATAATAAAATAATTTAAATATATATAATATTGAATTCCAAAAAAAGGCAAATAAAAACAAATAAAAACAAAATGGATTAATTACAAATCATAACCACTTATAATAGCATATTTACCTAGTGGAACACCAAAAACCCCATATTGCCAAGATGATCATTTTATTTCATAAAGGAACAATTTTGTAATAATTATAGGACCAACATCTAATAAAATATTAATATCTATCATATCATCTTTATTGATTCTCTCACCTCACTTTTTCTTTATTCTCTCTCACATCACTCTCTCTCCTCACACTCTCTACTCACTCCTCACCTCCTCTAAGTAAGAAAATACAAGATGACTTATTTTTTTTAATTTAAATTTTCTAATGTTATTGTTTTATAATTATACGTAACTTTTACCTTTTTTTTTTTTTTTGTATTTGAATTCAACCAATGTTGACTTTTTTTTAAAAATTTAAATTTCTCTTGTTATTATTTTATAAGTATGACATGATTTTTTTTTTTAATTTAAAAATTTCTCATGTTCATTTTAATTTATTATATTTAAATTTTATATTTTACATTTTTTTAATATTTAATATTATTTTCCAGAATTCATATTTTTCCTTTTTTTCTAATTTTAAAATTACATTCATATACTCAGTAGTTATTTTCGTATATGCATTTTTTCCATCAACATATATATATTATTTTTCTGCATATATACTAATATATTTTCTGAATATGATATACAAAATTGCATATAAAGTAAAAATACTGAATAGAAGACAATAATTTTTATTCCACTAAAAATAAAATTTACAATAACAAAATCTCAAATATTTAAAACATTTGGGCTTCAACAATAAACCTAAAAAAATTTACACCATATGGGCTTCAACAATAAAATAAACCATCTGGGCTTCAACAATCTACATTCATTTGTTTTCCCTGTTCATTTTCTCAACCCAAACAATCTACATTCATTTTCTCAAACCTGCCAAAACTCCAATCGACAAAGAAGAATTTCGCAAAAATCAACTCCAATCAACTAGATTGAAAGTATTTCGCAAAAATAAACTCCAATCAACTAGATTGAAAGAATCTCTGCTTAATGGCGTCGCTCCCTCTCTCTAAAAAATAAGTTGGCCTTCAATTTAATTAAAACCCAAACAATTGCAAAGCTTTTGAACTCACAGCATCAATGGCGGAGTGAATGTGTACGGCGTTCTCGCTGGTGTAGCTTTGCACGCATCAATGGCGGCGTGAATGTGTACGGCGGCTGGGCTCGATTCCGGTCGACGAGTTAGTCGAGGATTAGCGGTTGCAGAGTTCGTGTACGGCGGTTGCAGGGGGTGCGGCGGTGCTTGGCTTGACGGTTTCCGGCGCTTACTTGGCGTCGATTGGAGTGAAGGCAGTGCAGGGGTGGAGTAGACTCGAAATCTACCGAAATCCACCGGCCGCCTTTGCCTCTGTCCTCACCGTCGAAACACCCATAGCTCCGCCGGATTTCACACTCCATTGAGGTTGGGTTGCTCCGATCTGCGTCGCCGATTCGCTCGGTTGGGGTTGGGATGCTCCGATCTGCATAGGAGAGGGAAGGGAAGGTTGAGAGAGAGAGAGAACGGGGGAGGGGTGGGGAGAGGGGTTCACTTTTCAGATTTGAAATGGTATGGTTGGGTGGATTTTATTTTTTTAGTAGGGAGGGTCGGGTCAGGCTGTAGGGGTAGGATAGACAGCGGCTTTGTCAGATTTTTTTTCAGGTGGGTCCTATTTTTTTGACCCTCTCCTAGTAACATGAAATTTTTGGTGTTCCACTAAGGAATAACACTCTAATAAAAGACATTATATATAACTTACCCAAACAAAATTGAATTCAAATTTAAAAGCTGCTACAATGTAATATGTCCCATCACATGCACCGCTCTTAATAGTGGAGCTTACTTTTTGACCCTCCTTATAACATTAGTATTTTGTGTTCATTTTGTCAAATAGTGTATTAAAAGTAATCATATTTTGTGATTATATCAAAATTATATAATTAATTAAATATTTTAATGCTCATATATATATATATTATAATCTTTTCATATTAAAAAATTAATAGTTAGATTAATAAAATAAATTTAATTTATCTTTTTTAGGGTAGGTAAAATAATATTTTATTCAAAAATATTGTATTAGAAATACTCAACCCTATCAATTTATTTATTTTATTTAATTTAAACATCCATTATAGTTTATTGTTTATATAATTTTATATTTAAAATTTATAATATTCAATATATGCATGGCACGAAATTAAGAATCACTAATTTATTTATAAATATCAGTAATTTACAATTATGAGTAATGAATTATTTCAACTTGTGGCTGAACATGGAGGTTTGGTTGGCTACGACTATTTATCCATACAAGATCTGATTTCTTCTATTTTTCATAAGCTTCGTGATGATGATGGAAAAATAATACTCTCTCCGTCCTAATATTTTTTTTCATAAGTTTAGTTGTACACTTATTAAGAAAAAGTAAAATACATGTGAGTGTGAAGTTAAATAATAAAATATAAAAATTTGTATTTTATTGACTTTTGTAAGTGTGGGTTGTTTTTTTTTTTTTTATGTGAAAAAGAGTTGAGACGTCTATATAAGAAAAGTATGAAAATTATCTTGAAACAGAGGGAGTAGGAACATTAGATGAATGGTAAAGACAGAGCTCGAGAATCTATGGGTGTGTTTTCAATTTCTAAAAAAAGAGTAGAATCACTTTTTTCATTAAGTTGATAAGACACAGCTTTTCAAAAAAAAAAGAAGTAATTTTACACTATTCATTAGAGGTTGAAAACACACCCTATATATATGAAATAAGATTTTTTGCATTTCAATTTTATCTTTTGGTTTTTTTCCCAAATGCTCAAACTTTCGGTTACGATATCTACTATAAATGGGTGGAGCTTGACTTTAAACAAGATTGCTTCTTGGTGTGTGTTTTCTATCTCTTGATGACTTGATCATGTTCCTTATCAAAACTTTATGCAGGAGGAGGGTGCTTATATAGTACATTTCTACTAGTTGAGTTATTTTCTAATTTTTCCTTTTCTAAAACTCTCTCATGAAGTTGGTCGTAACTATTTTATATGTTAGTATTTGTACTTACATATTAAGCTTTGTTAAGTTTGCTTGTATAGTTTTTCAAGAATTATTTTTCATATTTTTGGATGACTGGTTTATAATCAAAAGCCTTTTTTGAATATTGAAGGTTGAGAGTTGTGACTACAATTCAAGATTCTCAAACATAGTCTTTGTTTCGCATTATTATTTTTTCTAATAAATTATAATTTTTTTATGTTTACCTTTACACGAGAAATCTAATGAGTGTGATGGTGGCATCAAAGAAAAAATATGTCTCATAAAAAATGTGTACTTCCACCTTAAATTAAAATATTTAAACTAATCGCTTAACTCATTATATAACATAAAAAATCAGTCAATTATTGTTGCACACTTAATTATAACATGCAATGCACGTAACAACTAGTTCACTTTATAAAAAAATTGAAGCTAATAGAAGAGTCAGACGGAGGGGTGAAGGGGTCTTTAGGCAATTTACTTTGTTACCTTGTTGGGGAGAACTTGTGCTCGTGGGATATACAGTTGAGTCAAATGGAATTTGCTCATAACTCGACTATGAATTGGACCACTGATCTTGCTCCTTTTCAAATTGTGTTTGCCATTATTCCTCATGGCCAGATGGACCTAATGACTTTACCTTTGCCATAGGATGGTGGATATGGTTGAGGCTCTTCGGGCTACACATCAAGCCACTTGCGACCAGTTGGTGGCCTCGAATACGGCTTACAAGGCCGAGGCGGATCGCACACGCCATGTTTTGGAGTTTGAGTCTGGGGATTTCTTGTGGACCATGTTGACTCGTGATCGTTACCATGCTCATGAGTATAATAAGTTGTCGGCCCGGAAGATTGGACCTTCGGAGATTTTGGAGAAGATCAATCCCAGTGCTTACTGTTTGAGGCTTCTGTCCTATGCTCGCACTTTGGATGTCTTCAACATGAAGCACCTGATTCTTTACACAGGAAAGAATGATAATTTGGGGGATGTTGGTTCCAGTTCGAGGGTGAATCGTCTCCTGATGGGGGGAGAATGATGTGGCAATAATATCACTTAACTATCTTATCGGATATTCAAGCACAGAAAATAACTATATATCTTATTTATTTTTATTTCTAGTTATTTTATTTTAAGTTTGTACTCTTATTTATCTTTATTCACCCTTACGCGGGCCTAAGTTTCTATTTATTTCAATTATGAACTCAGTATTAGGGTTGTTGAATTTGATTATTAAATGAATTTGTGACGTCACCTAATATACATAATATCAAGATGTTCGTTCTTTCGTGTTTAAGCTTATGCTGTATCAATCCTATAAAGAGTTAATTTTATCAACTGATCAATAAAACCTCACAAACCTGCATTGTCATGTCTGCCGGGCATAATTACATTGACAGAATAAATGGCATGGTCATTCTTCAATAGTATCACACACACACACAAAATATAAGATTCCTCCAGTATAGTGTCGTCTATGAAGCTCTTTTCTCATAGTTAAAAACAAAATAAAAACAAACAAATATGCCAACAACATATCTTAGGGGTCGTTTGGTATAATTGCAAGGAATGAAAAGGGTATAGGAATGGAAAGGGTATGGAATGAAAGTCATAGTTCTCATATAGCTGAACTATGGTTGATTCCTTAGTTTTTGAAAATTAAAGTCACAGTAGAGTCATTTCAAACACATACTATGACTTTGATTATCATTACTCATCTACAAAAGTCTCCAACCAAACAGACCTTAATTTCTCTACGGTTGAGATTGAAACAGTTGTAGATTAATTATCAATATTAGTGTTAATCAGAATAGAAGTTTTTTGAATAGAGAATTTTGATCTTATCACATAAGTTTTCATAGGATTGTCTTCTTAGGGTATGTTTGGTTCGTAATATAAAAGTATTTATCCGTAAAAAATATGCATGTTTTTTACGGATATATATTTTTATCTTACTAACCAAACATACTTTTATAAGATTAAAATTAGGAGTAGGACTATTAATTTTATGCTCCCTCCATCGTATGGTTACCTGCATATTATTTTATTGGAACGTCTTAACATTATTTCCAACTCTAAAAAAGAAAAATGTGATTTATGTATATTTTACAAAAGAGGTACACTTGGGTAGAAATTTCTACCGTAGAAATTGCAAAAAATAGATATAAAAAAAATCTAATCCCACTCGCACGGCTGAGGATGAAAGGAATGACGCACAGCTGAAGCTACTCCCATTCCATGCATAGATGCCCCCGCGTCCATACATACCCAACCCCCTCCCCCCATCCCCGCGCCCACTCACACAAACCTTACCTTACTTACAACTTATCACTCCACACAATCCTTACCTACAATTTATTTTAATTTTTTAGTTATTATATTAATTAAAAAATATACAATTAATATTATATTATATATAAATATTTATATATATAGTAACACACATTTAATCTTACAGTAACACTTATTTAATTTTACAGTAACACATATTTGCTCTAATAGTAATACACATCTGTCTCCCAATTTATGTTACAATATGGACAAATGTGTGTTATTATAAGTACAAAATATATTTTTTATGAGAATGAATATGTGTTACATAATTTATTTATCATCCATTTAAATGAAGGTACATTGTTTCATTTAATACATATTTATTATATGAAAAAAATAATTATTTATATAAAAATAAATAAATATTTGTGAATTATTAATATTTGTTCTTATAGTAACACACATTTTGCTCTTGCATTGTGTGAAAAATTATTTATTCTATAAAAATAAATGAATATATATAAAATAACAACATCTTATAAGATAGTAATACACATTTGCTCTAATAGTAACACACATTTGTCTTCCTTTTTGTGTTACTATATGAGCAAATATATGTTACTATAAGGCAAAATATATTTTTATCAAAATGAATATGTGTTCCTTAATTTATTCATCATCCCTTTAAATCTAGGTATATTGTTTCATGTAATACATATATTATTATATGAAAAAAAAAATTATTTATATAAAATAAATAAATATTTGTGAATAATCAATATTTGTTCTTATAGTAACACACATTATGTGAAAAATTATTTATTCTATAAAAATAAATGAATATATGTAAAATAACAACATTTTATAAGATAGTAACACACATTTGCTCTAATAGTAACACACATTTGCTCTCCAGTTTATGTTACTATATAGGCAAATGTGTGTTACTATATGAGTAAAATATATTTTTATGATAATAAATATGTGTTTCTTAATTTATTCATCATCCCTTAAAATCTAGGTATATTGTTTCATGTAATACATATGTTATTATATTAAAAAAAATTATTTCAATAAAAATAAATAAATATTTGTGAATAATCAATATTTATTTTTAAAGTAACACACATTTTTCTTTTGTATTATGTGAAAAATAACAACATATATGTGTACAATAACAACATTTTATCATATAGTAACACATATATGTTTTAATAGTAACATATATTTGCTCTTTTGTTTATGTTACTATATGGGCAAATACGTGTTACTATATGGATAAATGTGTCTTATTATATTAACATAAATTGAGACCAAGTTTTTAAATTTATTATATAATATTATTTAATTTATTTTTAATTTATAATAAGTAGTTGGGCTTGGGCTTGGGCTTGGGCTTGAGCATCCATGTGTTTTGCAGTGTGTCTTAACAATTGCATGTTTTCATCCCGGTGGGTTAACATTCGCTGAATTAATGTTGGGCGCATGTTTTTATCCTGGGTGGGTGAGGCGCGTGAGATTACAATTCTTTTTAATTTATTTTTAGAAATTTTTTCGATAGAAATTTCTATATAAGTTTTTATCTTTAAAAAATTCACATGTTTATTTCATATGTTATTATTTTATTTAAAAATTATAAATTTCTTCTTAATTTAAATGCACAATTATACGTGCAAATTAATGGAGGAAATATAATTTATTTTCAATCCATCAATATATCAATATCTTATTATCTATAAAAATATGATTATGACATATTTTTCTAGTATAAGAGAAAAGTGGCAAAATATTAGTCTTGCGCAGCCGGCGCTGGAAATTATAAAAGATAAAACCCCCAAAAAATGGAATCATGTTCAATAATTCATTATTTTGTTTTAAGTGGGGTTTAATATTATATCATACTTAATTGAGATTCATTTTATAAATTTATTTGAACGAAAACATAATTTATGTGTATAATTCAACATTTCACCTTTTCCTTTTACTGCTAACCTTGTAGGTTAATTATACTGATAATTTAATAAAAATAATTCACACACAAAAATAACTATAGAAAATCGTTCTACCTTAATTAAGCTGATAATTTTAAATTTTGACGATGTATTTGCAATGCAATTCAAACATAAATATACTTATTTTCATCGAAACAGTTGCAGTTTTTTCTTTTAGAAGAGTTATAATTTATCAATTTGCAATTATTCAGTAAAAATAATTATAATTTAATAAATGCAGTTGATATTATTAAAAATAAATTAAAGTCTTAATCCAATGCACTAGATGCATCATACAACTCAAATGTATTTTAAAAAAATACACTATTTATTATTGAATTTTAAAAAATATATTTATTAATAATAACATGTATGACTTTTCGGTAGTATTTTGAGTTACTCAAAATTAAAATTAAAATTAGGTCTAAATCAAAATGCATACTATATATGCACTTGGGTGCACCTAAAATTTTGTGATGTTCTTGAGGTCGCTGCTAATAATATGTTGATATATTTAAATGATGGAAAACATAAATATATATATTACTGTGAAAAATGGATATATTAAAAATATTATATAAATACACAATTTATTATGAATATTTATCTATACTAACACTATGTTTAATAGGATTGCGATGGTAGTGTGTGCTTATATTTTAATATTTACAAATTTTTTTATTTATTTTATTGAAGAAACAACAGATATAAAAATAAAAATAGAAAACATTACTCAAAACATATATTAGTGCATATATATATATATATATAAACAAAAACTTATATGAACCAGAGTTTACGGGTTCTCAATTATTATTATCATGTGTATACACTATCACTGTTATGTATATTCACTATCACTATTAAAAAATCAAGTATATTTTTATAACAGTGATAGTGATTATACATGACAGTGATACGAGTTCACGTGAACTCGAGTTCCCAAGATATATATTTATATATATGAATTAGAGAAAAAAAGAAAGAATGATAATATATTTTTTTTAAAGAAAAAATGATAGTAATATTCTGCAAAGTGAGTGGAAAATGTGGAAAGGAGAAGGGAAGAGTCAACCGCGTGGAGTTGGTAAAAGAAATAATTGTAGAAAGCGGCGTTTGCTTCTCTTCAAAATTGTTCATTTCCCCTTTCTTCCTTCGAATCAAACACTGATCCCTAAGCTCCCGAATTCTGCAAAATTCTCTCTTCTCCCTCCTCCCAGGCAAGTCTGCGTCTCTGTATTGCCTCTTTTTTCCTTTTCTTTTTGAGTATAAGTATATTTTCGCTTTGATTATGCTCTGTTTTACTGTTATTTTCAATATTATTTCTTCCATTTCAAAATTCCTGGTTGGGCGAATTGTGTTTCAGAACAATGATAAATTGAAGGCCGCAGAGGGAAATTGGGATTTCCTGTGTGGAATTTCTTGAATTTTGAAATTTGTATAACGATTTGGTGGACTGTGCTGGAAAATGATCATAAGATTTCTAGATTCTACTTAATTTTACAAAATAAATTTCAACTTAATTTTACAAAACGAATGTGTGATTTGAGATAAATTCATTCTGCAAATTTATAAGGTTGAATTTTAGAATCGGTAGTCTTGCATAATTTATTAGTAATTAATATGGAGCTAGGATTATATTTGACCATAAAACACTATTATGATTTCCTTATAACTGTGGATAGGGGCAAGCCTTAGGTTCTCATTATTAATTCAATTTCAGTATTAGATTCCCTAATTTTTTTCTTCAATAGATGCTGCAAGGTTTTGATTAGTGTCCTTAGTACGATTGCTATAATAATCACATTTCGTAGAGTAGGTCTTGTGTGAGATGGAGCATAATTTGGGAGTGATTCTTTAACACTTTGGAAGGGTGTTTTGTGAACCGTCTCACCGTGGGACCGTCTTACACAAGTTTTTGTCCATTTCTTAGTTTGTAGTTCATCACTTTGTTTAATTTACTTATGAGCCTTGTAGAATGCCCATTTTTTTCTATTTTCCTAAAAAAGAATAGATTACAACTTTAGAACCCCACTTTATCTTTCGGTCTTGCTAAAATGTGCTTAACAAAAAAAAGTATATGCTGCTGAATATGTTCATTAGTTTTGTTACAGAGGTACAGAGGAGTGATTCGTCGGGGAGGATTTCAACAACCTCAGGAGTGCCCATGGATCAGAGTAATTTTCATGGTTTTCTTTCAGTCATTTTGTTTGTTATGTACATTTCATGCTCGAGAGATAGTTTTGGCTTATAAGTGATTTACAATCTGTCCTTGATGATTATGCAGTATGTACATTTTTTGTGATGCAATCGATTCCAAGCAATTGAATCCAGAAAGTAGTGATTAATTAGACCTTTTGTCAATGTAGAAGACTGCCAGTTTATACGTGATATACAAGAAGTTGTGGTCACAAAGGGATTCTGAATGTATGCCAATTATATCATTCGTATGGATCACTTAGCATTGTCAATAAAGATTAATGTGACGTGATACTCTGTGTGTAATAATATTAATTATCCATCATTTTACTCCATAGTTGCAGCGAACCTCAATGAAACTACCTTAGATTTCTTTTTTAAGGCCAGTTGTTATGGAGTGAGTGGGGATCAATAACACAATTGAAGACCAACAAGCGTACTAATGCTATAACTTGGGACTTCTTGGTGTTACAGATGTTACTATTGAAGAGGGAGATAGTAGAAATGCTCTTGAACTGGTCAGATCAGTTTCGGATAAGCATCTTGAACTTTTAAGGCCCTCGTCTCGATATTATTCCGTTTTTAAAGGTAGTTATTATGTTTGGTATTGTGTGTTACATAATAGAAGGGTTTGAATTTCTGTAAACTGATATTATAGTAAGGTAAACTGATATTATAGTAAGACTCAGACCTTCTAATGGTAAATAAATTATCGAGTTTTTACTTGCTTATGATGGCTTTTCATCTGCCTCAGTCTTCATTTATTATTTTGGACAGATCCATAGAGAGTGTATTGTTTTGACTTATTTACAAGAGAAATCCATTTAAGCAGCCTAAACTATCTAATTCTATTAACTAGCTAAAGTATTCTGTAACGTTTCAGTGTTTTTTAGTTCTCTGTTCAAGTGAATTTCTCTAATACCTTTTTTTTTTGGTTTATGCATAAGAAGACATGGCTTATACACTTTCTTCTAGAACATGGCGTCAAGAATTTCATTTGCATTTTTTTTGGTGTCGCTATTGACAATGACATCCTGGAAATTACTTTATGCACCCACTTTGTAGCTCTATTTGATTGTATGGGCAGCTTAAAAATGATAGCGTTACCCAGGAAATTACTTTGTGCACCAACTTTGTAGCTCTATTTGATTGTACGGACAGCTTACAAATGATAGCGACACCCACGAAATTACTTTATGCACCCACTTTGTAGCTCTATTTGATTGTACCGACAACTTAAAAATGTTGTACATGTGGGTGTATTGACCAATTATTTTCTGGGTGCAAATAGCTGCACCCAATATATAATTATCCATATACATCTCGAACGGTGTTCTCATTTGACCTCTGAATGGCTTTTCCATTTTACGTTTTATTTCCATATTCTTCACTGTTGTGACCTTGTAGGACAAGCAACGGAAGCTTCAGACCGGGAAAAAGGCAAGTATACTCTTATCAAAGATGAAGAAGATTCTCAACTAGGGATGTACGATAAACCTCTTCCTTGCTTTGGCTGTGGAATAGGATGGTTCTCGTAAGTATCCCATAGATACACATTTCCGTCATTTTCCAGCTGTCAACACCCAGTGAATCGCTGAATACACACTTGTACAACACTTTTAGCTACATGCGCATCATGTACAGCTATAAAGTGGGTGTATTAAGCCATTCACCTAGTATCAATAACTGCCCCCTTTTGTTCTCCCTGATATAGTAAATATATCCTCGATTCTTCAGCTTTCTGTTAGGTTTCTTATGCCCATTGATGTGGTATTATGCAACAATATTGTACTTTGGGAATTACTACCGCAAGGACTTTAGGGAACGCGCTGGGCTTGCTGCATCTGCCATTGCCGTGAGTATCTTCCTTTCTGCTTTTGGAATATGATACGTTGAATTTTACACGAGTATCATCTGAGACCCTGGTTTGATATGCAGGCTATGGGGTTCTCCGTTATATTGTTTATTGTGGTACTTATTCTACTTCTCTAGCTGCGATCTTACTGCTTCCACATGCTCCCGTGATGCTCGATTGCATCAATTTAGAGGTGTTGATTATCATATACGTGTTAATATGAATCTGCTGTGGTTAAAGAGAAATTATTTAGTTAGTATCATAAATCTACCTGTATATGGGACAGAAAGCAAGGTTCCACTAGTTATGGTCTTTATAGAAGCTGCTTTGACTCTTGATGGAATAATCAAGAGTTTATTTGATCCCCATTAATTTTTTTCTTTTGAAGAAAAATGAGTTATATATTTTATTATATATGGATTAGTTGTCCTATTATTAAATTCAGTTGCTTAATAATCTTTATTTCCTTGTTAACTAGGAGAGAAATGGGAAAGATGTGCGAATGAATATTGTACCTTAATTTCGTTTGAAGTGAGAAAAATGAGTTATATATTTTTAGAGGAATATTTCTTAAAAATGGGCATTTGCTACTTTATTTCATTTGCATTTTTGATTCACTCTTCCGTAGAATTTGCTCATTGTATGAAATAAATATAATTGTATTCATTCAATGATATCAATACATTGTGACATTAGTTTATAAGTGCGACAGTATTACTAAATAAATATTATAATATTATTAAATGAATGTTATATTAATTTATATCATAAGTTCTATACAAAATTTTGGGTTCATGATTTTGGAGGTCAGGAAATTTTTGACAAACACTTATATACAAATTTCTACGGATCTAAGATTCGTAGAAATATCCATTTTTAAAAATTCGTGGTCTAAACCGGGTCGGGTCGAATTTGAGTATTTTTTTTCAAAATTTGCACAGCTTGTGATTTCGCTCCCAAGTATGTTACAGTTGGGGCAAATGCATGTTACTTTAAGGCAAAATGTGTGTTACAACCAGATTAAATGTTGTTTTCTACACATTCATTTATTTTTGTAGAAGTAAATATTTTTCATGCAATGTAACACATGTATATGTTACATTGTATGTGTAACACATATTTATTCTTAATAAAAATACATTTTATCCTATAGTAACACATATATGCTCATATAATAACACAAATTGAGGAACAAATATGTGTTACAATTACAGTAAATAAGTATTACTGCAAATTTATGTTACAATTGGAGTAAATTTATGTTACTGCAAATGTGTGTTACATCTAGAGTAAATGTGTGTTACAATTAGAGTAAATGTGTGTTACTGCAAATGTATGTTACAATTAGAGTAAATGTGTGTTACTGCAAATGTGTGTTACAATTAGAGTAAATGTGTGTTACTGCAAGATCAAATGTGTTACTGTATGCACAAACATTTATTTATCCTTATAAAAATATATATTATATTTTATATAACATATATAAGGTATTAAATGATGTATTAAGTACATAAATAACATATTATTAACATAAATCAACAAAGAGAATAAAAAATAAATTAAATAACACATATTTATACTTGCAGAAATACATATTTTCTTTATAGTTACTTGAAAAGTACAAAAAATTAATTTTTTAAGAATTTGTAACACAAATTTTGCCTAATTGTAACACGCCTTTGCCCAAATTGTAACATACCTGGGAGCAAAAAAACATATTATTAACATAAATCAACAAAGAGAATAAAAAATAAATTAACACATATTTATACTTGCAGAAATACATATTTTCTTTATAGTTACTTGAAAAGTACAAAAAATTATTTTTTTAAGAATTTGTAACACGGATTTTGCCTAATTGTAACACGTCTTTGCCCAAATTGTAACATACCTGGGAACGAAAAAACATATTATTAACATAAATCAACAAAGAGAATAAAAAATAAATTAACACATATTTATACTTGCAGAAATACATATTTTCTTTATAGTTACTTGAAAAGTACAAAGAATTAATTTTTTAAGAATTTGTAACACAAATTTTGCCTAATTGTAACACGCATTTGCCCAAATTGTAACATATCTGGGAGCGAAAAAACCTGGAACTACAAGTTGCGCGAATTTTGGAAAAAAATATCCAAATCTGACCCGACCCGGTTTAGATCCGCGAATTTTTCAAAAATGGATATTTCTACGGTAGAAATTTGTACACAAGTGTTGCTCGAATTTTTTTTTTTAATTGAAGGTCAAGATTATTTTTATTTTTATAGAGTGTACATTCATACAAATAAGTGAAGGGTAGAAAAATCAATATACTTATTTAAAAAAATAATCTTCTTTTACTCATTTTGATATTAAAATTCACATATACTCTTGTTAAAAATAAAAATTAAGAAAAAACTCTACTCATATGGTTCACATCTTTGTCCATCACCTTCCATTGATGCCCCTTCTCTTCATACATCCCCATGAGAGTCTGTTTCAGAAGTTATGGTCGTTCAATTGTTCTGACTAATTTTAATCTAATTATTTAAAATAAAATAATTATTTTAGTTGTCAACAAAATGAGCTCTAATAGGGGACAGAGTTGGCAAGTGTGGTGGAGAAAAGCATGGGGACTAAATATACCACCAAGATCATATATATATATATATATATAGTTTTTGTTTGGAGGGGGCCTTCTATTAGAGCATGGAAGTTGATTACTTAGATTCTGATTCACAAGTACTCCAAAATTTTTGTAATTGCATAAGTGATGAACAAGTTGAGGAAATGGTGATGGTGGCATGGGCAATTTGGATGAACCTTCTGTACGGTAACGCAACATGCGCCGAGGGAGACGTCGATCCTTTGATATGGACTAGGCACTTGCTTATAATCTTGAGGAAAATGGTCTGAGTCATAATGAAGAGGTTGTTACATTCATGTTCAGGATCATATATATGCTATCATCTCGGTGGAGCTTGTGGTCTGGTGGTGTTTACAGTTGTGAATTCCTATCCTTGTCAAAAAAAAGAAGACGAAGCTTTTGTCTAGTAACAAAATCAATTAAACAAAATGTTAATCTGAAAAAGAATGGTTGTTTTAGCTTCGTCTTCTTGTTGGGGGCTTTGTTAAACTCTCATATATAAATTTATTGCTCTCATTTTATTTCTCAAAGATGTGTTGAATGAGCTTTACCAAGTCTTAAATATAAAGTAAGATAAAATTGTTGTGTGTTGTGCCCATGCATTGTAACTAACTAAAAATTTGTTGTAAATAACTATTGTATAACGAACTAATGAATGAAGCTAGTTAAACCCTTATCAAAAGCACATGATTAATTTAGTCGGGTCTGGTGTATGGATGTTGTTGCATGCATATGAGCTGGTATATATGTCATGCATGACTGCATACATTAACATACCCCGATTGAAACAAGACCATCCAGTGGAAATAAACAAGACGATCTAGTGCATGGAAAACAAAAATAAGCAAGAGATAAGGGTTTGGTGGAGACATCGATGGGTTGATTATCAAGTGTGTTTTCCAAAACTTTCTCGCAAATATAATGAATATCAATTTCTATGTGTTTGGTGTAGAGCTGGACTGAAAGAGAGGGTGATAACTCCCTAATTATCGCACCTAAATCAGTAGCAGTTGTTGCAAGTGATCTACATTCTGACGTTTTGCTGCTACGAGAAACAACTGATTATTTCTTGGAGCCCCATGAAAAGGGATGTTTGAGCTAAGTATAATGCAATATCTAAGTAGTGCTTCGACGATCATCTATACAAGAAGTAAAGTCTACATCAGCAAAGACACGTAATTGAAAATGTAAAATAGGTGTAAAAGTGTAAATGGGAATGAATTGCATCTCTCAAGTATCGTAGGACTCATTTACAAGCACCCAAATAATTTGTGGTTGGATTAGTACATAATTAGCTGAGCTTGTTAACATGCAAAGCAATGTCAGGATGTGTAAGTGTGAGATATTGTAAAGAACCTACAACACATCCAATCCATTAAAATAACGCAACCCATTAACATAATCTCGCTCATATTCAGTTAACCCAAAATCCATCTGGATCTCTAGAATCTTCACTCTCTCAATCTTTCTTTCTTTCTTTCGTGACTCTTCACTTTGTAACCCTAATTGCCTCCCTCATTCTGATATTCTCTCTCGACTCTTCTCTTTCTTACTTGATTGCTCTCCTTCTCAAATATAATTTAATATTATGAGGTTTTCTCCGATTTGAAATTTTGGGGGTTCCTACAATGGGAAAATTTTGGGGGTTTCTCTGATCGAAATATTTTGTAATTTCTCCAATTTTAAAAGTTTTTGGGGTTTTCAATTTGAACTATGGATGCTTTTCTAAATTCTAGGGTGTCATCCTATGATTTATATGATGTCTCTCTTGGAGTGGTTTCAGATTCTGAAGCGGCATCCGATGATGATGTTAACCACATGCTTGATGTTGACTTCTCTCTTGAAGTGGTTCCAATTTCTAAGGTAACTTTCGATGAAATTATCCACATGCATGAGTTTGATTTCTCTGTTGAAATAGTTCAAGTTTTTTAGGTTGCTTTCGATGAACGTGAAAAATACATAAGGTCAATTTCTCTCTTAAAGTGATTTCGATTCTGAGATAGTGTCTTATGAACTTGAGGATACCCCTGAGATTGACATCTCTCTAGAAGTTCTTCCTAATGAGGAGGATTCTGATTGTTGTTTTGTGCTAATAATGAATTTAATGATGCGGTTGATGTGACTATGGCCAATGGAGTTTATTCAAAGAATATCCAGAGCTTCATTTGGGAGATAAATGGAATTTGGTGTCCTGCAGTGAAATGCTTGTGTAAAGATCATAAACTTCTATACGCATGATGAACGTGAGGAGTTTATAATAATTTTGATGGTTTTATGATGATTCTGATGATTATATGATGAATATGAGGGATTTATAATGATTGTGATGATTTATATTGGTATTGCGATGAATTTTAATGATTCTAATGATTATATCCTCAGGTTAATGCCACCACTACGGTACAACACCTACTGCATGAGGCTTGATTTAGGGATGATTGTCCCTGTATGAGGTTTTTTCTGAGGGTTACTTGTCATATAATCTGGATAAATATGTTGGGTTAATTGTGAATTTGTTGGTGTGTGGAATCCTTTGCCTTAAGACTAATACCACCGCTAGGATATAAATGCCTAATATATGAGGCTTGATTTAGAGGCTTTTTAGCCTTGTGATGAGAATATTTTGAGGGTTTTTATGTAAAACCTTGAGATTATATGGTCCACGAGACTCAGATTCTGTTATTTATATCATCTATTTTAACTATTTAATTATTTGAGTTATTAATTTAGATTGGCCACCTAGGTTAATGTATTCATGTATGTTTGTTAGTCCATAAATTGTACTCCGTATTTGTTGTAATTTTATTTCAATTAGTAATGACTACTAAGTTTATATAGATCAGATTCTTTCAAACTGAGCTAGCGTGTTTGAGAATTTATTTTACCATTATCCTAGGGTTTAATACTTCTACCAAATTAAATTTAGATCGTGTCTAGACTGTTTGGTTAGAAGGTTCTTTGGAGAACTAGTTTCAATAGAATAATATTAAGGGACAATTATTGATAAACCGAATTTGTCGTTTATCGAGGGTCATTAGTCTCTGAAAAAAAAATCGAATAATACGTTCAATTAGCATAATCGAGACCAAGTGGTGAATAAACTGTGAATTGAAATCCATTAATTAATTGAAGTTTAATTCGTGATATTTTCTTTCTTAGTTAAATTTAGATTTTATTTTTGTAGTTGATTAGATGATAAATCAAATCTCCAAAATAAACCCCCCTTCCCCTTATGTATTTAGTGTCTCTATAGATTCATTCAAGTCCATAAATTTAATTCTTATTTCCCTTGGATCGACCCCTTATTTACCACTAACGAGTTAGTTGAGTAATGAGTGTATCTTATTTTATTCTAATTTGGTGCATCTCGACATTGCAACCCATATATGTGAATGTGTGATCTTATAATGTATCCACTATGGTAGCTGTCATAGGGGTAAAATTTGGAACTGAATTTTTCACCCCGTGCAGCACTGCTTGCAGTCCAAACGAAGCACATGCACTGCAATCGCCCGCAAACAGTCAATCCTCCTCACGAATACATTTATGTTCTTCGATTGGATCACACCTTCACCACATTCATGTTTAATTGTTTAAGGGATGTATTCAACAACATACATTATCGAGTAAATATGCACAGCGGAGTTAAGCTAAGCTTACGAGAACGCACTCCCAACCTATGTATTATGCCCACAATAATTTTACAAAGAAAGCCAAGGTTACACACATAAATCCAATGAGGATACGTGCACTCATGGTTGTACTCTATTTATAATGTATAAATTTCGTACAGGTTTGTGGTGGACAACTCCCCACACCACTAGGATTGCCTATCTAAGCCGTCGGATCGTTTTGGCTCGCCACATGTGAAGCATCCATTTTGTCTAGCATACAAAGGTGGTTTTGCCCTTCAAATAACTCCCTTCAACTGCCAAAAAATGTTGTAAACCAATCCTATCCACCCAAGGTCTTAGATAAAATATTCAGATGAGTTGCCCCGCCCGTTGCATGGATCTGGTGCCCGTGCGCCCAACTGCTCGTCAATAATTACCCGTATGCGCCCGCACAAACTAACTACCCATCTATGCGCGCACGCATCCACTCGGTGCGCATCCGACTTCAAACTCGCCCGCATCCTTGCGCATGCGTGTGTACATCTGCCCACAATAGCAACCACCCGACGTGCACTACCTACACTATAAAAACATGAATCCATTCGGCAAGCACTTGCACAGTCATGCACGCATGAATCTTCCGATGTGCGCATGCCCAACGCATGTATAAGCACTAATCCACATATCCAACATATGCCCCAGCTCAGACGTACACCCGAATGCACCAAGTGTAGTCATGCACTCCACACTTAGGCACACATGGCCCAAACACTTGTCCAACCCAAGCTCATCCTTAGGCTGTCCCCATCATTCATCTAGCTCACCTGAACGTTTGTCGCCACCCGCAACACGAAACCAGCCAAGTTGCCCACCATTCGAAGCATCTTGACACCAACCTGTCAATAATTACCCGTGCACTGATACTTCTCGGCATCCCACTAATTAAGGGGCTAACATACCACCCCCACCTAACTCACACGACGTTCTCATCGTGGGTGGAGCATTGCCCTTTACCTTGCCACACACAATCTTCTGAGTTGAGGCTTGTAGAGTCGGCCCCTCTTCTACCCAAAGTTCGGCCCCTCCAGCATCTGCCTCTAGCAAAAGCCCAGTTTGCACGCATCAGGGCATCTCAGCCCTTAATTTCAGCCATTTCATGTGTCTCCCCATCCAGCATCACAAGTTCAACATCTAATTTGATTTCCTTTCCAATCTCCTTATTCAAGGCAGCCATTTCATCAATGTGCCATTAGATTGCAGCAACAATTTGCAATGGATTCATCCTAACAGCTTCCTCACTGTCTCCCTCGGATTCGGGCATCAAAGTATTTAACTTCTCACATTTGGGACAATCTCTCATACGGTGGTCGCCATCATAAATGAAACAGCCACGGTTCTTGCCATCACTATCATATTTTTTTGTGGACAAGTCCGTCTCCTTTGACTCATTGTTTTCTTTATTTTTTTCTAAGGATTTCCCTCTTTACCCTTACGATTTTTGTCCTTCTTCTTACTGCTTGAATCTGCCTCGTCACCTGACTCGACGGACCCCACAACTTTAAATTCCACTAAACGATCAGCACCCACAATGGCAGTGGATAAAGTTTGCACAACCTGCCTCCGCAATCCAGTCTGCGCCCAAGGATGTAAACTTGCCATAAAATTAAACAATTTGTCCTCCTCGGACATATCACGTACATCCAGCATCAAGGATGAAAATTCCTTCACGTACTCACTCACCGATCTACTATGTCTTAGTTTCCTCAATACATCCCTTGCAAGGCATAAACTGCTCCTTCAACTCTTTTTTCAGCATGTCCCACATATCGATCTGACCTCGACTTGCATAGGCATCATCATTCACATGAGACTGCCACCGCAGCTTTGCGTCTCCCGCCAAATACATGCTTGTAATCGACACTTTCTCACCATCAGGAACATATGCAGCCTAAAAATAGGTCTCCATGTCCCATAGGAAATTCTCCAATTCCTTGGAACTTCGTGCTCCTTTAAATGGTTTAGGATTAGGAACTTTCACTTTCGAAGATAGTCTTCCATCCGCACCATCAGATCTGAAAGCCCTCTTCAATACCCTCAAATAACATACCCTCAATTTTGAAGTCCATCGCCTCCTTCAAGTCGTTAATCTCCTCTTGAGAAGAGACGATCCGGGCTTCAACAAAATAAGGAAAACCTGCCACTAATTTTTGGATCTGCTCCGCCTTCGCGTTCATGCCATCTAAGATCAATTCATTCTCGCGTATCCGCTGGAAAATAGCAATCACTTCAAGGCTAGCAAGCATCTCATAATTCTCGTGTGAACCCAACAACTCTTCGATCTATCTGACCCGTACATCAAGGCTAGCAAGCATCTCATAATTTTGCCCAGCCATCACAGCAACAAAATCGACACCATAACCTATAGCAGGGCTCTGATACCATTATCATAGGGATAAAATCTGGAATTGATTTTTTTACCCTGTGTGGCACTACTTGCAGCCCAAACGAACCTCATGCACTGCAATCGCCCGCATACAGTCAGCAACAAAATCGACACCATAACCCATAGCAGGGCTCTGATACCATTATCACAGGGATAAAATCTGGAACCGAACTTTTTACCCTGTGTGGCACTGCATGCAGCCCAAACGAACCTCATACACTGCAATCGCCCGCAAACAATCAGGGCTCCTCACGAACGCCTCTACATTTTTCGATTGGATCACACCCTCACCACACTCGTGTTTAATTGTTTAAGGACATATGCAACAACCATACATTATTGAGTAAATATGCACAACATAATTAATAACGTACAACACACAAAGCTTACAGGAACACACTCCCTACCCTTGTATTATTCCCACAATAATTTTACAAAAGAAGTCAAGGTTACACACATGGATGTACTCTATTTATTATGTAAAAATTTTGTACAGGTTTGTGGTGGACAACTCCCCACACCACTAGGATTGCCTATCTAAACCGTCGGATCTTTTTGGTCCGCCACATGTCAAGCATCCGTTTTATCCAACATATAGAGGTGGTTTTGTCCTTCAAATAACTCTCTTCAACTGCCCAAAACTGATGTAAACCAATCCTATCTGCCCCAGGTCTTAAATAAAATATTCATACGGGTCGCCCCCTCCCCCCGTTGTATGGATCTGGTGCTCGTGCACCCAACTGCTCATATGCGCGCACGTGCACGCACGCATCCACCTGATGCGCATCCGCCTTCAAACTCGCTCGCATCCGTATGTGCATCTGCCCACACTAGCAACCATTTGGCGTGCACTACCTACACTAGTGCACGCATGAATCCATTCGATGTGCACTGCTATAGTCATGCACGCATGAATCCATCCGAAATGTGCATGCCCAACACATCGAAGATTTAATTTGTAAAAAAGTTTAATTTCATGTTCAGCATTTTTTTTGTAATTTCACTGTTCATATTTTGATTTCCTTTAACGGTTCATGGGCGACCGAAGATGAAGGTTTCAGGTTCACTTAATTTTTAAACTAAACATTTAATTAACCAGTAAATTTTGTGCAAGTCTATTTCTTGAGATGAGACCAACAAAAAATGTGTCACTTATTAATTAAAAAATTATTATTTTAAAAAGAATTTTTTTTAATAAAAGTGATAATATTTTTAATAAAAGTGACCATCCCTTTTTTTGAAATATTGTTACTTTTTACTATTAACCTATGACTGAATTTTTTTAAAAGTGGTAGTATTTTTGTTAAAAGTGAATCACTTTTCATAAAAATATTATAACTTTTTTTTTTACCGATCTCATGTCATTAATGGACTTAGCACAATTTTTTTTTCTTAATTAAATTACACTTAATTGGGTCAAAAGTCAAAAAGTAATTTTTCTTAAAAATTATGCACATTTTAGCGCGTAAACAGCTCAGCAGCAGAGAGAATATTAAATATGAATAGAAATAAAAGAATTGTGCAAAATATATTTTAATTTTCCAAGTGAAACATGTATAATTATATTCTATTTAAAAATCTTATTTTAGAAGATAAATTTAAGAAAAAATTAAAAAAATATGCAAAAACGAGAGTATTTATATAGCGCCATAAAATTGGTGGAGCGCTAATAGATTGACGTCTACCAATCATTCCATTAGTTATTAACGTTCCCAACTTTCAGAAGTTCTCGGTCCATACCCCCTTCACTAAAGAGCTTTTTCAAGCACAAAATTGCTTGTAAAATGTGAACAAACAGAGAGTAAATTAAGATGCTAAACTACCATCCAAGTGCTTACAGCTTATTTAGATATGCAAAGCAAAAAAACAATACAATCAAATCAAATAAAAAGGATCAAGAACTAGGAAATGGTGATTTTTGCAATTTAGGATACGTTCTTCGACACAATTCAAGAATCAGAGAGTGAGCAGTAGGGACAAAATTGACATATATTATCCAGCTTACAACAGAGATAAAACTGTATACTCTTCCCGATCAAATTGGATGTAGAGAGCCTCACTTGTGCTAAATGCCAAAAAATCCAATTGCAACAGGATTCACATTCTGCATAGCTGATCAGGGGCAGCAACTGCAGAAGGTAAGCTTTGGTAAAGTTCAAGAATCCATGTTACATTATATCAATATGAGCCACCTTCTTAGCTGCTGCTGGTGATGGTGGCTAACCGAACATATTTTCCATCAATGATAAATCTCGAGCTTGAACTTATCTGCATTAAATAACAATTGGAATGTGAGCTAGTGTCCTGGAGACGTGAGAATCTGTTGACAGCATATGTTTGGTGGAAAAAAATAATGCAAATGAAAAGACTTCACTCACCTTGTGATCAATGACTTCAGAGACGTCTTCTGTGTATCCAGATTCGTGGAGAGACTTCGCAACATGCTTCTTAAGTTTCTTTAGTTTCAACGCACCATCTGGATTCTGCCATGTGCAAAGTAGATATTAATTATTATTGCATCGGCATATTGTATTAGTGGGGATGGAAACGGAGCCAGGTTCTAAAAGCACTACAATCACCCCCAGAATTTAACAAGTCCTTTCATAATGAAAGATTTATCATTATGCATTTTCAAATGGAAATATCTGCAAATGCTTCCAATATCAAGATGAACAGACCACTTTTCACTTCCATATTCCCAGAGAAAGGGACTAAAGATGGTAAGACATGTTATAGTTGAAAAACATCTTTAATCTATGTGAATCATCCCTAAATATTATAAATAAGGGATGTTTCACACAGATTAAAGATATTTTCAACTATTACATGTCTTACCAGCTTTATCTGCGATATTTCCAATTTCCATTCAATTCTATATACGCGATATTTTGCAATTTATCTGTGATATTTCCCGATATCCATTCAATTTTATAATATAAGTGAACCGATATCGATTTCGATATTTTGCAATATATTACGATATATCCGCAATACTCTATAAGAAATACATTGTACCCCAATATCCATATATCAATCTCAAAATTTGTGCAATATATCTGTGATGTTTCACGATATTTTTATCCTTGGTTACAATATATAGAAATTGACATGGATATACTGTAAAGGTAAAGTTCAGTACATCATGAGCGCCTACAAATTATGCTTTCTTGAAATTATCATGGTTTCACTATTCTACGTTTTTAATCATTCTCAAGTTTTGCCATTGATTGTGTTTTTAAAGAAACAGTTGGGTTAAGTTTTTGTAAGAAAATAAAAAATGGTATTCAAATACAAGGTGATTTTCACCAAGATTCAAAAGTTGAAATACTTATTCTTTACAAAGTTTACAATAGCACACCCTCCTCTTCTTATTCCACACAGCCATGTAATAGTTGCACTTGACAAATTTTATAATGCAGAAAAAACAACCAATATTCCACTTCAACTCTGGTGTGCAAACAGAGAAGGAAACCCAACTTTCTATTGAGGTAAAAAATCAGAATAAAAAATTGTCAAATGTGAAAAGCTTAATATTTGATACTTACCAATTTCAGAGCCGAAGTAATAAGCTTTTTCCACTTTATTTTCATCTTGTCAGCTGCAGAATCCAGTTTTGCATTTTTCTGTGTTGCACTATTTTTGGCCTTCTTCAAGCCTTTTGTTACCTCTGTTTCCACTCCTTTAACTTTACCATTGCCGACTTCTGCAGTAATATCACCACCGTTTTCATGATGATCATCTCCATTTTCGCATGCCTCGAGCTTTCTTTTCTTTTTTGACTCCAAAACTTTATTCTCCACTGCAGAGCCACCATCTACGGGAGACACTTTAGATGAATTTTGATTTCCTGATTCCACTAAATCTTTCTTTTCAGGAACTCCATTTTCAGATGTACCCTTGGTTTCTTCAGTACCATTAGGATGCTGTTTTGCATGAAATGCTCTTGCTTTCGCCCTGTGTTTTTTGCCATCTGCATGAAGGAGCAAAGCTTGCTTACTTGTAGCCTTGCTGTTACAGAGGCTGCACATGCATAAATAAACGAGTTGAAACACAAGATCCATGGTTAAGAATAGGAGGATAAATTAGATACAAGACATGACAAACTACAAAAAGCTTTCATGGGCCTCCAATGTTTCATGTTAAATCATCAAACCCCTATCTTTTATGTGATAAATGAACCAAAAACACATAAATGTGAACCATTTAGTAACCACGTACCTACAGAACCATGGAGGGCGTTCAGACAATCCAATATTTATGTCAACCTCTGGTCTCTGCTTAGTATCACTTTTGGGCTTCGTATTTGAAGCCTTTACTTGACCCTTTGGACCATATTTTTCCTGACATTATAGTATGCAAAACGATATGAGATACTGCATCAGTTTCTGAAAATCTTTGCTTGCATATGAAGAAAATGTGCAATAGAATCCAAAGAATACAAAACATTTGTCCAACTATATATATTTATACTAATCACAATACTACTATGCCTCGACAGAGAATTTAAGGAACAAACACAAGCTGAAGCTGAAGAGAGAAAAAAAAGTAGCAAATGCATTAACGAAATCCACATTTCCACGAAAATTAAGATCGCCCAATAAACAACATTAATCCAGGAAAACAAAGCTATGAATAATACCGATTCCGTAATGCACTGAGTGTGGCTTTCAACCTCTTGCTGTCCAAACACTTGCCCGCAATCGATACACGATAGCTAGTAATACGCAACAACAATGAGTAAAAACGACGGTTATAATGAAACGAATTAGATAAATCAATGACAATCGATACGACCGAATAACAGATGTTTTCCAAATAAACAGCAAACCGTGTAAAAGGAAATGTGGAAACCTTGTATGCAGAGCATTGTCTGAAGTGGCCAGGGAGCTTGGGTTTCTTAAGATTGTCTCCACAGTCCTCGCACTGAAACCACACCATCTCTCACTCTCTTTTCAACTTCGATGAGTCTCTGTCCGCAAATGGAAAGTTCCAGAGAGCTGCTTCCCTCTGCAACAACCAATAGCTCCAATGGCGCCTCTAAATCCCTCAATTTGGGGGGTTTAGTCTAGGGTTTGTTAAGAAATCGTTAGAAATTGGGAATTATGATTTGTCTAAAATCAACCAAGCCCTAATTTGACTAAAGCCCATAGTTCTTAAACAATGAGCCCATAATTCTGTCGTGCAATGCACCATTAAATATTATTTTTCGAGAGTACTTGCAAAGTTAAATTGTGTACTCAAATTTTTTAAAAATTATTTTAAGTGAAATAATATATATAAATTAATATTTTATTATATGTAGTGTGCAAATAATACTTCAGCGTTCCAATAAAATAAGTATGCAAATAATCTTAGAGTAGAAGAAATATTTTGATTGAATTGTATGATGCAAATATATTTAAAAATAAAAATTATGTTATTTAATTAACACAAATTCTTGGGTAAATACATATGCACTTGAATTTTAAAATCTTTTTAAACATACAGTAATATATTAAACTGTGTATTTTTTTTTTTTGCAGTATTGCTAATTATTTCTTTGGGTATTATTAAAATACACAGCAATACATTCAACCATGTGATTTTTTTTTCAATTTAGGTATTACTGATTACTTTTGAGGTATTATTAATTATTTCTTAGGGTAATATTGATTACTTTGCGATATTATTTATTACTATCTGAGGTATAATTTTTTAAATTCAAGTGCATATTGTGCACTTGAGTGCACACAAAAATCACTCTTTAATAAAATGATTTAATTTATATTTAAAAAATTTAATAAAATACATTAAATCACAACTAATATGAATTTTGAAGTAAAGATCGTAAAAAAATCATAAAAAGAAAAACTCATTGCTTTTTTTTTTTAAAGAAGTTAATATTTATATTGTTAAGTTTTGATTCTGGCAGGAAAATTGTAACATTTTTTTTCATATTATTATATTTTTTATAAATATAAATATAGATTTATGCGGAATTAAGGTTTAAAATTTAAGCGTGATTGTTTTTAAAGTAATTTGGGTAACTTATATATAAGTTCAAAAAAGTCATTATATTTACAAATAGGTGCTGTGCAGAAAAAAAATGTGCTTCTGTGCAGAAAAATAATGTGCTTCTATTCAAATATTTTGAACCTATTTGTAAATATAGTGACTTTCTTGAACTTATATGTAAATCATCCAAATAATTTTTGTGTGCATTTGGGATCATATATACTTGGATTTCAAATATAATTTTAATCGAATTTTAATTTATTTTACAAATAGTGCCCATAATTCAGTAGGCTTTCTATCTAAAAATGGAGAATCCACCGTCTAAACCCGACGAACCACACACCACTGCCTTTGTTCTTGAAACTATGGCGCTTATATCCCGGCGGAGGTCGTCTCGCGTGAGGTGATGTGGCGGCTGCTGCTTGTAGTAAGATATTAGGTGCATTTTTATTTTTTATATCGTTAATGTTACTAGTAGTTAAAAGTTAGTTTATCAAGTCAAACACTCCAGATATATCTCCAAGTCAATCTTATATCTCCCTCCTATTCGTTCCTAGAAGGAATCGAACCCTCAAACTAGAAGACCGGTGGCCAAGTAAGCTAACTCACCTGGTTATTAGGTGCATTTTTTGTTGTGTCCACTTCCGTAGGGGGGCTGTATTTCCTTTGATTGCAGAGTTGAACTTCAAATTATAGATGTATAAAATTTTGTAGGCATGTAGGAGTTTCTATGAGTGGCTTGTTTGAGATAGGATATCTGTATATATGTATGTAGTTTGCTCAACGAAATTTAAAGGAAGGAAATAAGCATATATTTGTTGTAGGCACTACTGATTATTTACATCAAGACTTTCAATTTATATTTATGCTACGTAAGATCACTATCTTTTATTCCCACATTTAGTTTATTACATTTTATATTTGATAAAAAATTGTAAGAGTCTGAGTTCACGGTAAATTTATTTTGTCAATAATTATTACTCCCTTCGTTTCATAAAAATTATATATTTTTGTTAATAGTAACTATCATTTTTTTTTAAAATATTATTATATTTTATTAATTATAATCTTATCACTTTTATTTTCGATCTCATAAATCTTTTTCTATATTTATTCACACTATATTTGCATTCCACTTATAAAATAAGTATATTTTGTATCCTTCTTCTCTTTCTATCCATATTTAATAATTTATATTTTAGCTAATTAGTAAGGGTAAAATTAAAAAAAAAA
>JAPKLY010000271.1:215942-274970 GCA_026898435.1 Prunella vulgaris
TGAGTTCTATTATTCATATCCAAAAATCTCCAAACATATCTCATTATTTCAGAAACAAAAATAGACATGAATAAAAAGACTAAATTATCCTTATATATGAAATAAATTAAAGAGATTATTACAAGTTGATTCTACCATTTCCCATTAACTACACTTTAGTATTACACTTTTTTAAAATCACATATTGATTCAACATAAAATATAAAATGATTTTAAAAGTAGACCCCACTCACATAAAGTTGTAAGCACCCACCATCACCCCACTCCATCCTATCCCACCCTAATAGACTCTCTCTTTGTACATACGGATGTGCACACCATTTTTTCATTTCAAAATTGAAATGTCTACCTCTCTCTTTCTTGTTCTCTCTCTAAAAATTTAGGGCGGATGGAGGCCAGAGCCACTGCCACGATTGTGACCGATGCAGTGGCGCGAACAAAGACGGCAGGATCTTAAAGCAACGGAGCATTGTTCCTCGTCACGAAACCATAGCCACGACAACGGATCTGTTTCAAATATTAAAAAGGGATGAACTCCGGCGGCTCCGGTGACGAAAGGAACACCGTCGTTCTGGAGAGATCGATGCAATGGCGAGAGCTCACGACGGCGATGGATCTTACTCACGGCGTCAACAGATCTACTCACGATGGTGATGGATCTGACAACAGAAGGTTAGATTGATTTTTTGGATCTGGATTTTTGGATTTTTAAACTTAGGTTTCTGATTTTCAATTATTTTTTCGTTTGAACTAATGGTTTTCTCAAGAAACTCAAAGGACAGAACAAATATAGTACTAAAATTATAAAAAATTAATGTTTATTAATGTGTGTGAATGTTGTGTGTGTCAGTGTGTGACTCTTGTGTGTAGTGTGAGTGCGTGAGTTGTTTGTGTAGTGCGTGTGAGTTGTGCAGAGTGTGTGCGTGTGAGTTGTGCAGAGTGTGTGCGTGAGTGGTGTGTGTGTGCGCGCATGCGTGAGTGGTGTGTGTGTGAGTGTTGTATGCGTGAGTGTTGTTAATTTGCTAATGAATATTCATTTTCCTACTTAATATGCTGAAGCTTTAAATCATATTCATTTCTTACATTGTCTTTTTTTTCAGGTTATTAATTTGTATTTCGAAGTTTTTAATACGTGAATTGAAGATGAAGATTTAAATGTTTATGTAATTTTTATTTTTTTGGTAGAGCCTAAAAATATGTAATTTTAGATATAAAATTTTATGGATATGTAAATTTGAATTTTTATGTACATTTAAACCTTTGCAGTTTTAGTGTATATATGATTTTTTTTGTAAAACATGTGCATCTAAAAAACTGTGCATTGTGCATCTAAAAAACTTGGCATTGTGCATCTAAGAAACTCTGTATATTGTGCATCTATAAATATGTTCATATTGGGTTGTGCATCTAAAAAATTTGTGCATATTGGGGTGTGCATCTAAAAAAATCTGTGCATATTGAGTTGTGCATATAGGTTGTGCATGTTATGGTTTTTCAAATTCGGGTGGGCCCCACAAAAAGTGGCAGCTGGCCTGTCAAATCACTGTAGCTTGCAGGTTGTGCAGGCTACCCTAAATCCTACTTTTGAACCAAGATGTAATTTTTAAAATGGCTAAAACCAAATTGCAATACTCATTATGCAATTGAACCAAAATGTAATTCACCCTAAATTAAATTTGAATTGGTCAATTTTTAAAATAAAAAAAAGTAACACATAAAATAGTAATTTAATTTTTTAATATTTATGAAATTTTTTATTTTGTAAAAAAAGATATACTAATTTGTATATTTTTAACGATTTTGTTATTTTTAAAAAAATTAAAAAAATATTATTTTTTATGATATTTCACAAATTAAGAAAGAGTCAAAAGAATTTTTTTATTATTATATTTTTGTAGTAGAGGGAAAAGTGAGAATCTGTTATATATTATTTTGATTAAATAAAAATTATATAGGAATTAATGGATATATGTTTAGTATTAATTCCTGACGTTAGACAACATGCAGTTTCCATCTAGATTCAAAAAGAGACGAACAATTAAAAAAGATCGTGTATAACTTGAAAACACATTAACTAATCAATCAATCACATGAGTAATATATATTTTGTAACAAAATAATGAATGTCATTACCAAATAATATTGTGATAAAATAAAGGGACAATTACAATGAGGGCTTTCCTAAAAACCAAAACACAACTAAGGGTTTGAATTTCCCCAACTTACAACAAGGGGCTTTTGCCCCAAATCTTCCTAAATTAAATTCTCTGATCATAGTACAAAATGTATATTTTTTACTATTGAAATGATGTTAACTTTTTAGAACCTACACCCATGCTACATATTTTTTAGCATTTAATATAGTAAAAATTTAAAATTAACATCATGACAATAGTAACATTTGTATCATTTACTCACATTTAACATCATCTCACTTTTTAGACGGTGTAAGGAATGACGAAAAAAATCATTTTTAGTAAAATTAACATCATAAAGCAAGGGAATGACCATAGCACAGCCAATGGATCAGTTCCTAAAATTGTCTGAAAGCAATATAATCGTATCAAATTAAAAAGAAACCTAAGGAGAAAAAATGTATTTAACACAAGCTAAATTCCAGAACAAAACAACGTTGGGAGTATGACAGTACTCTAGTATATTGATAAGGTACTTGCACACAAATTTCAGTACTCCAGTACAAATTTCAGTACTCAGTATAAAATTAAGTACTCCACGAGAGAAAATTTACACATGCATTACTGGAAAAATAGAGCACCTGTTTTGTATATACTAAACCATTTTAACACTTAGATTATCACTCTTTTTGTACAATACATACAAATAATCAAATAGGTTTCTTTTCATAGAATATCAACATAATAAGCATAATAAGAACATCATACATATAATATATAACAAACCGATTGTCGGAAAACAAAAGAGAAAGAAGTAAAAACAACACCTAAAGATTAAGATTTCCAAGTTGTGTCGGTCTGTGATTTCTTGACGGCCATGCGGGACCAGGCGGCGATGTTTTCAGAAGGAAGGTGTTTGATTTGAACCGAATTGCAGAGCTCCTTCTTCCAGTGAATCTCCGCCGGCCTAGGATACTGCGTGCCGAACATGGCAGCCCGTTCGTACTCGTAGAACACATTGTTATTCTCAACCCATTGTTATTTTCACAGGGCCGACCACTACCCTGCCAGAAAATTTGCTCAAAAAATCACCGGAAACCGACCACCACATTGAGAGAGAGAGTTTAGAGTGTTTTTCAGAGAGAAAAATGGTGAGAGAGATGAGTGGTAATGTTATTCAAATTAAAGTGAATTGGTAGGAGGAAGGACCTAGGAATTGGTAGTGGACAAGGCTGCCTATACAATCTGGAAATGTTGTACTTCAAGTGCAGAAATGATCAGTGGAAGATTTGGTGGAACTATTACAAATTAGCCCTTATTTGCATTAAGTTTGCCCTTCCTTGATACTGTTAAAAAGTTGAGTCCCACAATGTGTTTTGGGTCTAAAGGGTGCCCTTGGATGTAATAAATCCTAAAATAAATGTGTCACTAATTTTGACTGTATAATGACAAAACATAGCATCGTCATGAAAATATTACTTTTAATGATGTTAAATATTGTCAATAGTAATTATGAATATCATCACCAGAGGTTATTATGATAATTTTTTTATTTCATCGTCAAATTTATAAAATAGTGACGAAAAATAAATTATCAGTGACGAAAAAATTTTATCACTAACTTTTACTATTTAATGATGAAAATAAATTTCATCACCTTCAAGCAACAAATTATGATACATTTTGTGTTGTTGCGAAAAATTTCGTCGTTAGATTTCTTATAGTGAGTATATAACTTGAAAACACATTAACTAATCAATCAATCACATGAGTAATATATATGTTTTCAGAAAATCTCGAAATTTATATCTGAATTCAATCTCCTTGGGCACGTCGACACGGCAAAAAGGGCTGGAGTGGTTGATCCTCAGCCACATCTGAATGCAATCCTGATGAAACGCGTGCGAGCAGGGGATGTAAACCCTTTCCCACGCTTCACCGAACTCCTCCAAGCACACGCTGCAGCTAACCGACACCGACGGAGGAACCGCACAACCGTGATGAGTCGGCTGCAGTGGCCGGACAACCAGATTGCGGCCGACGGCGAACCGCGTTTCCATACACACATCGTTACAGATCTGAGGTAGAGATCGGAGAGCGGCCAGAGTATGCCTAATTGTACAGTCGATAAAAATTTTACTACAGTTGTGTGAAAATCGGTCAGGCTCTAATGTTGTTTTCGATGGCGGCGTACGTTTGGTGGTAGAGGCAAAAGCGATTGAGATCGACGGCGACGGCCGCCTGCTGCAGGGGGAGTTCGGCGTTGGATAGGAGGAGATTGAGAATTTAATTTTGGGTGAATTGGGGGAAAATGGGTCGTGGGGATCGATGAATGTTTTTAGGATGTAGAGTTTATTGTCTGTGTGGACGAATTCAAGTTTGTATTCCATTTTCAAAGGAAATTGGTATGAATTTTGTGGAAAGATGATAGCTCCTTGAGAGTTACGTACCCAAGTGTAGGTTGATTTCAAGTAATAAAATTTCTCGGGAGACCGAGTGTCGAACCACAGGGAGATTTGGAAGAAAAATATATTATCTAGTTGAGAGGTTTAAATAAAGTAACAAAATACTAGAGCTTCGGGATTCCACTTTAGATAAAAATACTAGCGTTATGATCTTGGTTATCTTTGATAACTCAATCGAAATCTAACAATCAAGTGATTTCAATCGGAAGATATAACTTTGAGCACATATAATACTTTTGAAAAGTACCTTTAGAAATTCGAACAAGTTTATAAAATCAATAGTTGATATGTAAAACTAAGCATTTGTTGTGCCAATAAGTCTACAACAAATCAAAGTAATGACACATCAAAACCTCTCTTAAGAACTCTTCAAATGACTAAAGGATTGAAACTTTGAAAATCTTTATTGAATAACCAAGAACATTACTAATACTTTACTAAAGCTTCATCCCTAACTCTAGTAAAATATTTAGCTACTCATACTAATACAATAAGAACTCATATTTCTAAGAGAGACACTAGACTAAGATAGAAGGATTACAAGGAAAATGGGATGCCTTCAAGGGTTGCTAAAGGGCTCTTTATATAGGCCTCCAAATAGTGAATCATGGAGACTTTAGCAACCAATTCACGTGGCCTGTAAACATCAGTAATTTAATTGCCCTTTCCGTCTGAATTTCATCTTGACTTCTGAATGAAAGTTGTAGGCCGTTGGATTAGCTTTCCAAGGAGTCTAAGATCTCCAAAATTGGATCTCTAGATTGTGAGTTATGACCATAATAGTGGAGTTGGTAAAACTGGATTGTTTTTCTCCGCGAATTTATGGTGGTCTATTGAAAAACAGATATCTCAGCTTGCACAAAATCAACGCCTTTAATATTTCTACTGTGTCTTGATGAATTTCTTGGCTAACCAATGGATTTGGTCTTGTGTAAATTGGACTTTTGTGTGAATTATGGTGAATTATTTCCCAACATGTGTACTGAGATGGCAGAATTTTGAAGCCCTGCATTGATTGTCATTTTGACCATTGAAGCCGGAACTTTTGACACTTGAGCCCTGAAGACAAGTTTTAGAGTAACGAATTAGTGATCAAATACAACTGGAATTGGTTCAATTGGTTTAGTGACGCCCCAGATACTGTGCAAATACGAAAATGTGTTTTGAGTCCAAACATTGGACAGAATTAGAGTCTTCACTTATGAGTACAAATACAATCCAAACATGTAAAATCGGATCACTAAAGTGTCTTAAGTATTTAGTACATTGTCTTAGGTGTTCAATATCATAAAATTTGGATAAATATAACTCCACTTAAGACCTCAACAATATACAATAGACATAATGGTTAGGTTGAATTATACATATGCTTCTTATTTAAATAGAAAACATAAATACTTATAACTAATTAGAAAGTGTGAAATTATATATAAATACGCTAAACAATACATTATAGTACACAAAATAATACACAAAATAGGTAAAATACATGCATACTTAAACGCTAATCAAAAGATTATGAGAATTTTTTCTTGATCGGTAGATTATGAGAGATTTAATGAATGTTTGGGAACTTAAATACTTTTCGAAGGAAAAAAAATAAAATATGTGTATCAATTCTGACTTTATTCTAATTGTGACATAAAACCAAGGATGAAAATATCGGTACCTTAAATTTATGGATATATCGGTGGAAATATCGATATCAAATATCGATATCGGTAGAAAATAGAAAATTACGAAAATTTTGTTAAAATAATGGAAATTTAACATGAAATTTTAGATAATGTTATTAGTAGTCTTAATACATAAATTCAACTGAAAAACTCAACAAAATGAGAATTTTACGACAAACATATCAATAGAATATACATAAGAAATATAAAATGATACAACAACTGTTTATAAATATTGAATATTTGACAATGAATATCAAAATGATGTCCTATGAGCCTTAAATATAAAGTTGTCAACCGATTTAACTCCAAAAATAAAGTTGAAACAACTAAATTTGAGTGACTCAACCCTAAACTTAAAAAATAATAATAATAAATTTTAACCGATATTTTACCGATTTTTACCAATATTTTATCGATATTTCCATGATATTTCCCGATATTTTATAAAATTTGAACTATAATTCATCGACATCGATATCGATATATTCCGATATTTACCGATATTTTTGAAAAGAATTTGTTTCAGAGGATATCCATATCGGGGGTGTCAAAAATCCGAAATATCGGCGAAATTTCCGGAAATTTTCATCCTTGCATAAAACTCATTTTAAAAAAAAATCATTATCTTTTATTATGGTGGTAAAATATGGATGAGATTTTATAATTTAGATAATTTATTGGATAGATTAGGAAATTTAACATGTATATGTGGAAAGAAAGTTGGAACTATAATATTTAGATGTATCGTATCTGGTTTATTTAGATGAAGAGCCACATTCATTATTACAGAATGTGGTAATTTGTTCGCTTTATTTTAGTTTCAATTCAAAATGATTTTTATTGATATGAATAATATTTATTTTATTTTTTAGGCGAGGGAGTAATTCTGTTGTAAAAGATCATTAATATATAAATCACAATCCACCTCTAGATATTGAATTCCAAAACAGATGAGAAAACCAATTAAAATAGGAGGGAATTGTGCAGTAGTGCACCATATAACTCATATATTTTTTAAATTATATTTATTATTATTAAAAGTGTATATATTATTTATTAAAATTTATTTTCTAAAAATGTATTTTATAATAATAATATATGTAATTTTTTAATAATATATAATTAGTGTAACTAATTGCATGCTCTAGCGTTGGAATAATTTCCCGACTATATATATTTTCATACTTATTAGTCATGTATACCCTCTAAAGATACACACTAGTTATATATTTGATATATTTTATTAAAAGTTGACTAAGTTTCAAGCAATATTTGACGACAATAATTTATTAAATTTTGCCAAATAAATATTCAACATCTTTTTTATATAAAAATATGCTGAAAATAGATTGGTATGTTTGAGATAGGTGTATCGCACAAAGTTGGAGGGATGTTGAGTCGAGCACATTAATTAATATAATAATCAAAAGTCTCATATAAATAATTAAAAGTAAATTATACCCCTTTTATTAATGCATTACGATGTTTCAGATTTAAGATTGCCCTTAATTGTTGCGACAAAAATAAATTTATAATGTTTTCAGAATTAAGACTATATTTTATTATCAATAAATTATTTTGGAGACGGAGAAGTAGCTTTTACATGCTTTAAATTTATTTATTTTCAAAGTTCTTGTATTTCAAATCATTCTTGTTATAAAATAAAGAATTTGAAGACACATTACAACTTGTTTATCCAGTTTATAATTAAGAAAGAGTTAAAAGATTTGTTTATTATGTTTTTGAAATAGAGAAAAAGATGGGAATCTGTTATTTTTTGTTTTGATGGAGTAAGAATATTATAGGAATGAGTAAGTCTTTTGCGCCCATCAGGTGCATAGTGCAACTCAAGTGTATTTTTAAAAGTTATATCATTTATTATTCAAAAGTTACATGTACTATTATTCTATTAAATAGTGTAACTTTTTTAAAATGACTTGAGTTGCACGGTTCATACAAAACTAAAACTATAGGAATTAATGAGAGTATATTTAGTAATATATGTAATTTTTAAAATTTTACTGAGATATGTTTAGTAAATAAAATATATTTTGAGATTTTTTGAGTACAAATAGTTGTACTCATAATTTTTTACAATAGGTATTTTAATTGGATTTGTGATTAATGTTGGATAAATAAAATTAAATATTCACAACTAATTAATTCCTAGACGTTAGACAAAATGTAGTTAAGGCCTGTTTGGTAGGCCTGAAAAGGCCATGAAAACAAAGGTTTCATGCCTTTGGTAGACCGAAAAAATAGTATCAGCGGCCCAAGAAACTGGTTCGGCCCATTTAAACGTTTCTGAATAAGGCACTGTAGCCTTTTGTAAAAACTAACGGACCTCCCCCCCCCCCCCCCCCCGATTTATTATCTGGAAGAAAACCCAACCATTTCTCTCTCCATTTTTCCACGCTAGGATTTTGAAATCAAATCGAATGCAAATCTCATTCTCTCTCTCTCTCTCTCCCCAAAATCATTCTGACTCCAAAAGCACTTCCATCCCAAATTCAAATCCCTATCTACACGATTATCCCTCTTCTGTTCGATGAAGACGGTAATATTGTGGTAGATTTGTGGCCGATTGAACGACGCACGAAGGCACGAGCTCTGAAGTCCTTCTTCAAGATCTGCGCTTTTCATTCATCCCTGGTCAAAGAGGTGATTTTTCCGCTATTTCTATTTCTTTTCCAACCGATGACGCGTGTAAATGATGAATTTCAGTGGGGCTTTTTCAGGAGGACTCGAATTTTGCCCAGCCCTAACCACTGTGTACGCGATGCATCAGTAAAATCAGACGGTTCTTCTGGTACTGAAAAAGCCTAAATCTGCATTCGATGTATTAGTGAACCAATTCCCCCGATTTTTTAGATATGCATAAGACATCTCATTTGTTGATATCAATTAGTTATCAGCAGGTTTTTAGATATTTTTACATGCATGTGTTCTGCAATTAAATTTTTTTATCAATGTTGATATCAACCATGTTATATGCAGTGAATTTGAACAATTTTTAATAGTTTAATAACTATTATTTCATGGTATTATCTTTTGATTTGAAAGTATGTTGTGTATTACATACATTGTTATATGAAAATGTGGTTTGGTGTTTTTCTTCATGAATTGTTGTTTACATATTGGTGTTACAATTGTTGTGCATCAAGTTATTTTGTGATCTTGAATTTTTTTTACATATGGAGGCATTTCTGTTGTCTGTTTTGTGGGCTGATGTATATAACACTTCTCTCAGGTGTAATACAATGTTGTCGAATCGCATGCGAAAGGTTGTTGTTCTTTTTTTAGTTATTGAGGATATTTTACTTCAAAAACTAATTTTTACAATAATTTTACACCATTTCATTAATAAAGCCACTAGGAGGGTAAGTCGTCGTATTGAGAATGCACAATCATACACTAAGATAGATTAGATTCCAGGTCTAATAAAGCCACTAGGAGGGTAAGGCGTCGTGTTGAGAATGTGCATCCATACACTATGATAGATCGGATTCCAGGTCAACAACTTTATATGAGCAGGTTATTTTCCCTGAATGAGTCAGATTGTGTTTTGAACCTTAGGATGTCTAGGAACATTTTTGCCCATCTATGTTTAATAATGAGGGAATGGGATGGGTTAGTAGACCATAAGTATGTAACAGTTGAAGAACAACTTGCTATGTATTTATCGGTATTGGGGAACCACAAAAAATGGTGTTGTAAAGTTAGATTTTAGAAGGTCTGGCCAAACAGTTTCGTACTATCTTCATCAAGTACTCACAGCAGTGTTGAAATTGCATACACTCTTTTTAGTTACACCCACCCTTGTGCCCGATGACTTGACTAATCCAAGATGGAAGTGGTTCAAGGTAAAAAATTATCAATACACAACTATGTTCATTAAAAAAAGACATATATGCTGTTGTCAATTTTTTTTTGTTTGTTGCTTGTTGATATATGGGCAGGGTTGTCTTGGTGCGTTGGATGGAACATACATAAATCTCCATGTTCCATCTTCTGATAAACCTCGATTTAGAACAAGAAAATGTGGTATCTCAACTAATGTCCTAGGAGTATGTGATCATGATATGAGGTTCGTGTATGTCCTTCCTGGGTGGGAAGGATCTGCAGCCGATTGTAGAATACTACGAGGTGCTGTTGTAAGACCACACGACCTAAAAGTTCCTAAGGGTAACTATGTATTTATCTCACATTACATTTTAGATATGAAATAAGCAATTCATTAAAATTTTTAATTTATGTCATTTTAAATTTTTTAGGATGTTTTTACCTTTGTGATAATGGCTACGCGAACAGCGAGGGTTTCCTAGTCCCCTACCGAGGTTATAGGTATCATCTAAAAGAGTGAGGTCCAACGTCACAGAGACCTAGGAATCACCAAGAGCACTTCAACTTGAGACACACTAGAGCCCGCAACATAATAGAACGTGCATTTGGTGTAGTTAAGATGTGGTTTGGGATACTTAGGAGCGCTTCGTACTACCCTCTCAAAACTCAAGTTAAGCTGATCATGGCATGTTTTTTGCTTCATATTATATCCGTTCTATGATGCCAGTAGATCCTGCTGAAGAAGCTTTTGATAGACTCCAGAATAAGGAGGAATTACTTGTTGGTGACAATGTTGAGGTGATTGATGGTGTTGAGATGACGCCTGCTTGGAACAATTTCTGTGAACAATTGTCTGTCTACATGTTGTCTGTCTCCATCTTTAATGAATATCAAGCTCGTACTTGAATTTATTTATTTTGAATTTTATGTGTAGTATTTATGACTTATGGAATGATGACTACTTTTCAATGTTCTGAAAGATTGATTTGTTTGTATTTGATAGTATGATTATTATGTCATTGTAATATTGGCATGTCATATTATGATTCACAGTTTGGTAGAAACTAAATAGCTTGTAGATTGGAGTATAATATATTTTGATAGCTGTCAAATGTTTTAATATCTTGTAATACAATGAATGATAGATGATTCAATTGTCCATGCTTTCAGCTATGAGTCAAAATACGGGTGGAAACTGTACACTTCCGTGTAGATGCGGAAATGGGAATATGATATGAAGACCCGCTAGGACACGTTCTACATTCCCTGGACGAGATTATATAATATGTCCAAAGGGATACAACCACAAGGGGTATTTCTACTGGTGTGATGAAATCCCGTACAAGTATGTACCTCCTCGTGCGGACATATCGGACACATCCGAAAATAATTCTTGTACTGCCGCATCCTCACGTTGTTGGTCGAATGATAATGTTAATGAGCATTTACACTGTCGACCGGCACAACGGAATCATCCACATGAATTTGATTCTAGAATTGTGGTGAATGACAATGCGTCTGCCACAACTGTTATAATGTTGTCTTTCATTTGTCTTATGATAATATTCATATGTATTGTGCTACTTATCTTGTGTGTCTCGTTGGCCAAGGGGTCATGATTTGAATTGTAGGAGAAGATGATGTACCTTGGATATTATTTACTTTTGCTTTTGGTCAATTTCAGTGTGGATCAACGTAACTGGAAGTATGCCCTATCTAAATTGTTTGTTTTGTTTATTTTGAGGGCTCTAACACATCCTTCAATCTTCACGCATGCATGTATTATCATGTCAAGTAGTATGACCAACTAGTAGCAGCTTTTACTTGTCATCTAGTGTCCCATATTTTTGTTAGGTGGAATATATTCCCTAGTGTCATATAGCCATGTGATTTCAAATGTGTTAAGTTGCTGGTCTTTTCTTCTATATAAATGGGGTATATTTAATTGAAACTTATATACAAAATCACAAACGCACGCACTCACATACCTACAAGCAATGGCACCCCTCAAAATTCCCCAACAAGCTGAAATCTTGTGGTCTGGGTATGGTCGAAACAAATGGAAGAATGTTTTCTCAATGCCTTAATGATGCAAAAATTTCAAGGTAATTGGGAAGCGCCACATGCCATCAACTTTCATGCAATTTCTAGGATCATTTGCTCAAGCTTACGCTATGTATGGAGATCTATGTGGGGATGATCTGAAAATCATGTTTGATGATCCTTCTACACCTCGACCATCAGGTCAAGCTGTACCTTCATCATCACCGTGAGCATAATATTATCCTAGATTGTATGCGGGTATGTGTTGTGTTTTGTAGTTTGTTTTAAAATAAGTGGAACATGATCGTAGCTGTATTACGAAGCTCCATCCATCGATAACACATATGTATGGTGTTGGTGTATTCTTGGTAGTGGTATTTCTATGTATTGTGCTTTTGTGTTTATCTCAATTTATCGGTTTTAAATTGTTAAAATTCACTTCAAAATTAGAGTTCAAATACAAATTTATTTAAATAGGTTAAAACGTAATAAAATAACAAATTATAAACTAGAAAAAAGGTTCAAGTATTATATAATATAAGGGAAGTATCACAATGAATCCCAATTAAAATTGTGAAGACAATTGTGTGGGATAGCACGTGGGCCATCTCAGTTCAATTAGAAAAAATGTCAGTAGACCATGGTTAAAAAAATCACACCCTATAAAAATCACACCATACATGGTTACTAAAACCACACCCTATAAAATTACATCCTAAATGGTTGCTAAAATCACAAACTATAAAATCACACCATAAATTAGTTGAAGGCTGCCATTAATGTATCACACAAAATAAGGCACAAAAATCCCATATGTAAAACTACTTAAGACCAACAAAAGGTCAACACAAATTACCACCATAAAGTCAAGGTGCTGAAGGATATTAACAACAAAAAAGGTGTTGACCACAAAAAGTAGAAATCACACACACTTCCATACTACATCTTCAGGTCTCCAGAGAGGAGACGGAGAACATATCGAAATCGACTACCATCAGTCATGCCCATAAACACCTCGAGACAGCATCAACCTTATCATCTTCACTTAGACCGGCCATTGAATCCAAGATACCGAACAACTCCCTTCTTGGATCCAAATTTTGTGGTTCTGAGTCTTTGGAATCTCCCAGTACACGGACAAGGTTGTCAATGCGGGAATCAACAGCCATATTCATCTCACCGAGAACATTGTAGAGTTTTTCATCAATGTCTGTGTCACCAACAACTCTCTGCTTTCCCAAAAGCCTGATAAAGTTAGCTCTATCAGTAGGGGTGCCTCACTTGTGACTTCCATATCTGTAGGGACTACTTCACGGCAGTGTTTTCATAACCGGACCGGCGACCAAACCGGTCCAACCGCTAAAAAAAGTTTTTTCTCTTAGTAGTTTCAAAATATAATATTTAATATAAACATGTTCAAATCATAACATAAAACAATTTAAAATTCAAATAGTCATAGACAACTTTAACATAATAGAGTCATAAAATGATAAACAACACAATTTAAACCTTTGATGGATTCATTGATAACAAAACAAAATAAAATCATAAATAACATATTGCAAGGTAATCCTTCAAATCTCATCAGTCATCATCTATTTCATCTGCAACAATAGGATATCCTTCAACCATCCTTGCCACAATGCGTTCTTCATCCCCTTCATCGATCTCTTCCAAAGAATGCACTTCATCCCCAATTTTACCCTCATCTATAAAAGATATAGTAGTTTACAAAAGATAAGCATTCAATTGTTTAAATGAATTCAAGTATAACATATCAAAATTGATGAACAAGTATAACATATCAAAATAGATACCTTCATCAGGAGCAATAATTGGAATGTCATCTTCACCATATAACATGTTATTCAACTCATCAACATTTATAATAGGTGGATGGTTTTCCTCTTCCTCTTCCACAACCCAAAAGTTAGTTTGAGCAATGCTTTCATAGTCGATAGGATCATAACAAATCCTTTTACGATCAAGCCTTACATATAAATAAATGTGTTAATAACGAAAGGTAAAATATGAACTAAATGAATAACTTATAGCACTAAAATTTAATTTAAAAGAATTAGTACCTCTCTTACAAACGTAAATTGTAATGGATAAACACTAGATCATTAAGTCTCTGATGTTCCAATTTATTTCTCTTCTTTGTGTGTATTCTTTCAAACACACTCCAATTTCTTTCACATCCTGAAGAAGAAGAAGTTTGACTCAAGATCTTCACGTCTAAATTTGCAAGTGTGGAGCACTAGATCCAAAGAATTTCCACCATTCATCTATAAAAAAATACAACAATAAAATGATAAATTAATAAATTATACGAGAAGCATTCAAAATAATAATTAAAATATAAGCTTGAATTATGTTAACACATACCGGGCTGTATTGTTTTTTATGATTCCAGAGCAAGTGATCGACCAAAGTTTTCTAATCTATTTTGAAAAATACTCACTTCATCAATGCACTTCCTTTGAATACTTTTGTCTCCAATCAAAGTTGTGACTATCTCAATAAAACCATCCATGATCTCTTTTTTTTTGCACACATTTTCTCTATCATATGCAAAAGTAGGGTTCAGAAGATAAGCTGCTGCATGAATGTCTCATCGGAGTTGTTTGTCCCATCTTGCCTTAATGATACCTGTGAAGGGCTTGTACAACCTTTTCTTATGCCTAAATATATCCTTAATTGCCTTCCTTGCCCGATATATTCCATCATAGACATAACTAATAGAAGGTCTTCGATCAGTATCCATTATACGTAATACACGTATAAGTGGTGCCACAACACGTACTACAATAGTACAATCACTCCAAAATTTTGTATCAAGAACAACTGCCAACAACGCATTTGCTTTTTTATCTTTATAATACCGAGACTCCTTGAATGTCCTACTTGTAAAAAGAGCTTGCAAATCATGTTGATGTTCAAGAATACTCTTCAAAGCAATGAATGGCGTAGCAAATCGAGTTGGTCCTGGACGTACAATTTCTGTCCATCCTTCTCTCTTCCTCAACCAAGCAAGTAAAAATGCATGATTATAGACAAACTTTATCACAAGAGATGCTCTTTTTGCAAGATCACTAACAAGTTCCATCTTTCCAATATCACCAAGTAACAAATTCAAACAATGTGCAGCACAAGGAGACCACTTGATGGAAGGATACTTATCATTAACCAAGACACCAACAGCTTTATAGTTAGATCCATTGTCAGTCACAAAATGAACAATATTCTTTGCTCCAACCCAATCAACTAACTCCACAAATAAATTACAAAGTGTGTTTGCATCTTTCAAGATATCAGAAGCATCAACTGATTTCACAAATATTGTTCCTCTTTTACAATAAATCATGAAATTTATGAGTTGTCTATTTGATCTATCTTGCCAACCATCAGCCATAATAGTACAACCCCACTCTTCTCAAATAGTTCAATTATGATCAACCAAAAACTGAACCTCTTTTTTTGCATCCCCCATTAAATTAATCCTTAGTTGGTTATATTTAGGCAATTTATAACCAGGACCAACAACAGCAATAGCATCAACCATTTGTTGAAAATAAGAAGAATTCACAACATTTAGAGGAATGCACTCATTATAGATAAATCTAGCAACAACCATATCAACATTATGCAAAGCTTCTTTACTTACAAGGACACTTTTGATTGAAGGTTGTGCACCTGGAGTTGTCATTGGAGCAAAATAGCTTCCCATTTTCTGATCTCGTTTTCTCTTTCCCGCTAGTATTTTTTTTTAGCCTGTGCTGTTGATATGGCGAACTAATACGTCGGTTCCAGAAATAATCCCCAAGGTTTGCCAGGTCACCAGAGCCCATCCGAGCTGGAGAAGGTCCAGAGCTCGCCCGTCTGTGGGTACACCAGAGCTCGCCCGATACCCTGGAATCTGGTCAAGGCTCGGGAGCTCGCCCGACCTACCGAAGCTCGCTGGGAGCTCGCCCATGAGCTCACTTGTTAGTCAATAGGACCCCGATGGCGCGCTCTTTTTCCCTCCGTCCGGTTTATCCACAAGGGTGGTTTACGGCGAGGTTTTTAATGAGGCCCATCTAGTCTAAGGCATAGTAGTAGGACGAGGCGTGATAGGGGAAACAGTGTGAGAGATCGAGATGAGGGTAAGGAACCCTCGTCAACACCGGAAGCCACATAGGCTCGTAAGGTGCCGTCTCACACTCACACACCTATAAATAAGACCTCTCTTGTACTATTCAAACAACTCTCTCACAATTCTGAAAATCAATACAACTCCTATTACAATATTTCTCTCTCTAAGCTCTCTTCTCTCCCTCCCCAAGAACACGAAACCATAAGATTATTGTTTGGTAGAATTAATTCGTTGTAAAGCCACATAAACAAACATCGATTAGTAAATTCTATCAACAATTTGGCGCTAGAAGGAGGGTCTCCGAACCTCATCGAACCTGAAAAATTAAAAATCTCAAGAACGAAAAAGTTAGGGTTTGGTTGAAGGTTTGAAGATTTGAAGGTGTTCTTGATAAAACTCAAGAACACTTGAAGATACACACACACCTTCATCCCTTGAACGAAGAACCCAGATTTCCAGACAAAAACCCGGGTCTTCGGATTACACGAAATCAGTCCGGAACAAGTTTTCAAACGCGCGCGTGCACACGAATAAACCGAATTTCGGATAATTCATCACACGCGAGGCTAGACGAAAACTTGCACAGCTCCGCCTAAGCTGGACGACCACCACTCCGGCGACCTCCCTCCACTCCGACGCCCTTCAGCAAGTTACCCCCTCCGAAACCCAAAAATGGCTAACACTCGAGCCGCCAAGGGACAGGCCTCCGCAGCTGCGGGAAGGTCTAAAGGGGGCGATCAAAACCAGGCCGAGGTGGAGACCTCACGCCAGGTGGTGGAGACATCACAACTACCTCCCCAGAAGAGCACCGCAGCTCCGCGACCTCCGCGAGTTGCGGTGACCCAGGAAGACTTGGCTCCCGCTCTGAGGGACCTGGTCAGCAATCCTAACGAGCTCCAACGCACCATCGCGACCCTACAGAGGTTGCAGCAGCGACAGCAGGATGAACTCGCCCTGGTACCCTGACGAGTTCCAGATGCCGAAGCCCGAGAGCAGACCAGGCCCACTCAAGGCACCCAGACCAGAGGGGACTACAGCATACTCCCCACCGAACAGGAGACAAGTTCGGCACAAGCCCGCCAGCGTAGGGAGAGGACTGGTAAGGCCAAAATGGTGGAGGAGGGTCCTGCTCCCTGCACGGGAAGGGAGTCGACATACACCGGGGCATCTGGCACCCACCAATCACAAAGGAGTGAAGTCCTCCAAGGCCGCCTGGGCCCAAGATACGAAGAGAATGAGCGTACGGCGGCCCCAGCTGCGTCCCATGGGGACTCCGATCAGCAGCCACGCAGATCAGCCCACGAAAGGCTGAGGAGACCCACCACTGACCGACTGGGTCCCACGGCGGACGCCAATTCTAGCCCGTCACTGTGAGGTCACCCCAGAGTGAGGCACCTCGGGGACGTGCGTCCGCGAGACGCACGACCTTTGAGCACCCTCCGCCGGAGGTGACCCGAGATGACGAGCTGACCTCACTGAAAAAGGCCGTTGAAATGCTACAAGCACAAGTAGCAGTCAAGTCTAGCGGACCTGACGCCACGGCTCTCCCCACCTCTCCATTGGCACCTGCCATCCTCCCCGCACCGGTCCAGAAGAAAATTCAATTCCCGGTGATGTCCGCATATGAGGGCAAATCGGACCCAAAAGTCCACCTGACCAAGTACGCGGACTTCATGATTTCGGTCGGTGCCACCGACTCCACCCAGTGCCGGAACTTCCCGCTGACCCTAGGGGATCGGGCTCATCGATGGTTCTCTTCACTCGTCCAGGGGTCAATCTGCTCATTCGGCCAACTCTCACGGGAGTTCCTGACCCACTTCTCTGGGTTCGGATCTTACCTTACCCAGAAACACCGACTCGCCAACATCCACCAAGGCGAGGGCGAGACCGACCAACAGTACCTGGAAAGGTTCGACAAAATTCTACTGGAAGGCGAGCCGGTAAGCGAGGATACCAAGGTCGTCGCAGCGATGGCCAGACTCAGGAGGGGCACCGACCTCTGGAAGGAAATGCACCTCGCATGTCCCAACACTTATAGCGAATTCCGCCACAAGGCGGGGGTGTTTGTGGCTATGCAGGAGGCACTACTGAAAGAAGTTGGTGCCCACGAGGAAAGGAAGCCCTACTGGAAGAAGTCCGGGGGTGCCTACAAAGCTCCCCAGAACTTGAAGGCCTTTGCCGAGGGAGACGAGCTCAAAGAAAAGCTTAATCAGGTCCTCACTGTCTCCGTTGACCACATCTTCACTGCCGTCAAAGGCAAGGCCATGCTGGAGGAGCCAAGGCGGATCCGCCAGGACCGCACGAAGCTCAACCCCAATAAATTCTGTGCCTACCATCAGGCCATCGGCCACTTCACCAGCGAGTGCCGAGACCTCCTCAAGCAACTCTGGAAATTTTACGAGGAGGGAAAATTGGCCAAGTTCGTGAAGAAGGCCCCAGCTAAGAGACCGAGGTTCGAGAGGAGGGCTACCTCCGATGACGAGGAGGAGGAAGCAGACCAACCTGGTCCCCATCACAGACGGAGGGCACCTCCCCAACCTCAGCAAAACATGGAGCCTACTCTGGAACTCTTGGTTCTTGAGGAAGAAATCGGAGCTGCAGGAGGTCTCCAGGACGGGGGATCCTCCATATCCAAGAGAAAAAGGAAGGCCGAAATCCGGGCCATAAACCAAGTCCAGGAGGGCAGCTCCGGCCCCAGGACCGTCTCACAGCTTACTGACGAGCTGACGTTCTCCGTGGCGGACTTGGAAGGGGTACTGATGCCCCACAACGACTCGTTGGTGATAACCGCCAACATCATGAACGTCCGAGTTCACAGGCTACTTGTGGACACCGGCGCATTCACCAACATCCTCTTCAAGTCCACCTTGGATGCCTTGGGTGATTTTGAGTCGTACCTGGAACCTAGCAATGCTAGGATAGTAGGGTTCGGAGAAGCTGTAGCCGTCCCCCTAGGTAGTGTTAGGTTGAGCGTCCAACTTGTATCGGCTGAGGACCCCGAAAGGAGACTGACTAGGCTCATAGATTTCCTAGTTGTCGACCAGCAGTCCTCCTACAACGGGTTCCTTGGCCGCCCTTTTATTAATGAATTCAAAGCAGCGTGTTCGACCTACTACTACTGTTTAAAATTCCCAACTCCAAAAGGTGCCGGAACTATAAAAGGTGACCAGAAAAAGGCCCGAGAGTGTTTACTCCAAATCAAAGATGGCCGGGTCAAGAAGTCCGTTACACAAGTCCACATCCTCGAAGAGGACGTACAGATCCCTGCAGACGAGCCAAACATTCTAGACGTCATCTCAGTCGAAACTGAGATGATGGAGGTAGGCGATTTGTCAGAAATCAACCAAGGCATTGGACCTGTGCAAGACACACAACCGACACCAATGGAGGACTTGGGAGAAACCCAAGTGTTGAGACCTGCGCAGGGGTCGGTACCTGCGCAGGGACAGCAGCCTACTCCCATGGAGGTAGCTGATGAGGCCTAAGGTGGGGGACCTGCGGGAGATCAAGAACCAATACCAATGGACGTTGACCCAACTCCCCAAGTCACCACACCATCCCAAGCTGACAAACCACCGGAGGTGTTCACAGCTGACGAGCTCGCCCAAGCTGAGAGCCAACCCGATGACCTCGAACCGCGCATAGGCCACGAGCCCGCGCAAATGTCACAAGGGGAGTGGGACGAGTTCATCAGCGACTCGAGGTGGAAAAGTCAGAAGAGAAAAACAACCCCCATGGAAGAGTTGACGGCACTCCCGGTGGACCCGGAAAGGGACTTAGAACTTTTTATCGGTTCTGAGTTACCTGAACCGTACCAGTCGAGGATGGAGCTCTTCTTGATGGCCAACCTGGACGTGTTTGCCTGGTCTCACGAAGACATGACGGGAATCCCTTTGGAACATGCTTGCCACAGACTTAACATAGATCCGACAAGGAGACCAGTACGCCAAAAGCGGAGGAAGTATGGACCAGACAAGTACGCAGCTCTAACAGTTGAGGTGGAGAAGTTGTTAAACAACAAGCTCATCAAGGAAGCTTTGTGTCCGCAGTGGGTCGCGAACCCCGTCCTGGTGAAGAAACACAATGGGACGTGGAGACTCTGCATTGACTTCACAGACCTGAACAAAGCATGCCCGAAGGACAACTTCCCACTACCTCACATTGACCAGCTGGTGGACAGCACTGCAGGCCATGAGATGATGACATTCATGGATGCTTTTGCGGGCTATCATCAAATAGCTCTACACCCAGATGACCAGGAACACACGGCGTTCTACACTAACAAGAACATGTATTGCTGGGAAAGGATGCCGTTCGGACTCATCAACGCCGGAGCTACCTACCAAAGATTGGTGAACAAAATGTTCGACCAACACATTAGCGAATCCATGGAGGTGTACGTGGACGACATAGTTGTCAAGAGTTTGAGAAAGGAGGACCACCTGGGCCACCTGAAACAGACCTTCGACATACTACGCCACTACAACATGAAGTTGAACCCCAAAAAGACCAGCTTCGGCGTACACTCTGGGAAGTTCCTGGGGCACCTAGTTAGCCAGCGGGGAATTGAGGTCAACCCAACACAGGTCCAATGCATAATCGAGATGGGAATACCCGATTCCGTCCAAAAAATTCAAAGGCTGATAGGGTGCATGGCAGCCCTGAACAGATTCATCTCTAGGTCCGGCGACCGAAATCGTCCATTTTTCGAGGCAATTAAGGCAAACACACGGAGATACAAAGAGGCGGCCAAGGCCAACAAGCTCCACCTCAAAAACCACTTCGTTTGGACAAGTGAATGCCAACGAGCCTTCGAAAATATCAAAGCATACCTGGCAGATACACAGGTTCTGTCGAAGCCAATAAATGGAGAAAAGCTGTATCTGTATCTAGCCGCGTCGGAGGTGGCCATCAGCTCCGTCCTGGTCCGAGAAGAGGCGAAAACATACCTCCCAGTGTACTACGTGAGCCAAGTCTTACATGAAGCTGAGTTGCGGTACACCCCAACAGAGAAGCTGGCTTATGCACTGGTGATGAGTGTTAGAAAATTGAGGCCTTACTTCTTTGACCATCCAGTAGAGGTGCTGACAACGTTCCCACTGCGTCAAATACTACAGCGCCCAGACACTGTCGGACGCCAGCTGAAATGGTCACTAGAGATCAGCCAATACGGTATAACCTACGCACCCCGAACAGCGATCAAGGGACAAGCACTCGCCGACTTCATCGTCGAGCTAACTTTCCCACAAGATCCGACGAGGGGGCTTATGGCTCCGTGGCATCTCTACATGGACGGGTCATCAACTAGCATGGCAGCAGGTGCCGGCGTGGTCCTAATCAGCCCAGACAGACAAGTCTTCACCTCCGCAATTCGGTTCGACTTTCGAGCAACCAACAATGAGGCGAAGTATGAAGCGTTGATAGCAGGACTTAGGCTATCATTAGCTGTGGGGGCAACCAATCTTCAAGTTTTCGGAGATTTCCAGCTAATAATATCCCAAGTCCGGGGGGAATATGAGGCAAAAGACCAGCAGAGATGATGACCTACCAAAAGATAGCCGCACATTTGATCTCGATGTTTACACAAGTTTACATCAATCAGATACCGCGGCTAGAGAACACACAAGCAGATGCTCTAGCCCGGCTAGCTACTAGCAACGGTGAAGCCGAATTCACGGAGGTTGTGATCACCACACTAAAAAACCCCTCGACGTCCGACTACAAAGTAAATCAAACCTCGAGCGGGGGGCAGGAGGACAGTGAAGGTGCACTCCAATCCAAAAATACCTAACGGGTGGAACAACCCCCGTGGACACCTGGGAAGCTAGCCGGTTAGTAAAGCAAGCTGCCAGATATACACTGCTGGACTGTCAACTCTATAAACGTGGATTCTCTCTACCCCTACTCAAATGCCTAACTAAGAAGCAGGGGTCCGAAGTGTTAGAAGAAATTCACGAGGGAATTTGTGGGAGTCACGCTGGGGGGCAAGCATTGGCATATAAGACGATCAGACAGGGCTACTACTGGCCCACTCTTCGCAAGGATGCCATCAGCTTCGCTCGAAGGTGCCGAAAGTGCCAACTTTTCGCACCTAACATCCACTCCCCAGCCAACCAGCTTAAGTCAGTTTTCAGCCCGTGGCCTTTCGCGAAATGGGGTATCGACTTGATAGGCCCATTTCCACCTGGCAGAGGCGGTGTAAAATTCGCTGTCGTAGCAGTAGACTACTACACTAAGTGGGCTGAGGCCGAAGCTCTCACGACCATAACCCAAGAAAGAATGATCGGCTTCATTTGGAAAAACCTGATCTGCAGGTTTGGACTCCCGCAGTCGGTCATCACTGATAATGGAAGGCAGTTCGACGAACAGAAGTTGAGGGACTTCTGCAGTTCATGGAACATCAAGAAGTACTACTCAACTCCATATCACCCCCAGTCGAACGGCCAAGTCGAGGCGGTGAACAAGATCCTGAAACACATACTGAAGCTCCGCCTCGAAGAAAAGAAGGGGAGCTGGGCAGACGAACTCCCGGAGGTCCTATGGTCCTATAGAACTTCCTATAGGGCCAGCACCGGGGAGACCCCGTTTGCCCTAGCCTTCGGGACTGAAGTCGTGGTCCCGGTAGAAGTCCAGAATAAGACTTGGAAGGTGGTGGGGTACGATGAAGAGAAGAACAATGAAGCCTTGGCAGTAGAAAAGGATCTGATCGAAGAGACCAGAGCTTCATCAGAAATGAAAAACGCCACCTACAAGCGCAGAGCGGAAAAGTATTACAACTCACAGGTCCGAGACCGAAAATTCAAGGTCGGAGACCTGGTGTTAAAGAATAAATTGATGGCCCCACCAGGTGTATTCGGTTCGAACTGGGAAGGACCATTCCGGGTCACCACAGCCTGGCCAAATGACATCTACGATCTAGAATACGCAGAAGGCAAGGCTTCTTCATACACCTGGAGCTCGGCACATCTAAAAAAGTTCTATCAATAGACTAGAATCCTGTAATAGACTAGTCGAAGGTTTGCATCAGAAGTGTAGATGGCAACCGATGTAAATTACGTTGCTGTGAAAATTTAGAAAAATTCCCAAGTGTTTGGACCTGTGCAGCTCCCCAACCAGGCGAGCTGCACTTGGTCGCCCACTACTCCTGGTAGCTCGCCAAACCTAGCTCGCCCACTTGCTCAAAAATTTGCAATGCGCAAGGACCAAGGTCCCAAACGTTGTAATTAAATAGCTCGAAGGCAAAGGCCAAAGTGCCCAAGGTCGCGAAGGTACCCTTCTTAAAGGTTTGCTAAGCACCTACTGCCACAAGTTAGAAAAATTCGCGAAAAAGACAGAAACGTCTAAGGCAAGGTTCATGAAACCCAATGGCCCAACGTGAATCAATCGAAGTGCAGTTCGCCGCCCTAAGTGGTCTAAGACGAACGATTCGCGGCCCTAAGTGGCGTAAGAGGAAGAATACGCACTCTCAAAACAGAGGTACAATTCGTAGTCGAAAGTGACGTAAAACGAACGATTCGCTTCTCAAAGTAGAATAAGACGAACAATTACGTACCAGGAAATAAACAAGAACGAGCTATTTTAAGAAATTATAACGTAAAAGCGCAAAAACATAAATGAAAAAAGTTGGACAAAAAATGCTCGACTTATATTCAAAAGGATACTTAAGAGATTTTCAAGCCAAAAATATACTTGAAAAAATCCTAAGTATGAGTAGTGGTGCTGGCCACAAAGGCCGACCAGCTAGCCGTCTTTGAATTACAAAAAGCTCCTTCTGGGCGAGCTGCACGTGCCCGGTGAGCTAAATCTACTTGGATAAAAAGTAAAGACTACAAAAATGGAGCTCCTTCTGGGCGAGCTCCGCAACCCGGCGACCTACTACAACTTGGAAAATGTAAACTAAGCTAAGAAAGCAGTAGTAATGGGGGCCTAAGACTCAGGGTCGGCGATCTCTGGAGTGGGGGCGACCTGGCGGATAGGCATGGCGAGCTCGGCATCAGGAGTGATATTTCCAGAGAGTCCGTTTGTGCCGAGCTCGCTGATGTTTATCATTGCGTCCCCACAGACCTCCTGCATCTGCTCCATGGTTGGCGGGGCCTCACCTCCAACATCCCCATCTGCACCTTCAGTCTCTTGGGCGAGGTCGGCAGTCAAGACCTGCTTCGTCTGGATAATGTTGAATTTCAGACGAGCAGCGTCGAGATTGATCCCATAGCCCGCGAGGTCCCCAATGTTAAATTCCGTGCCAGGGGGAATCGAGGACTTCTCCAGGCAGTCCTCAAACTCGCTGACGAGGGCTTCCCACTCACTGTCATTATTAATCCGTGCCCATTGGAAGGAGCGAATTACCTCAGCAAAGCAGAGCACGAAGCCCTTGTCGGTGGCAACCACCTCGGCGAGCTCAAGGGCCTCGGGCGTTATGGCAGTGTCAGAACGGCCCCTGAGCTCGGCGATCTCCAGAGCCTGAGTGGCAACCTCCTCCCGCAGCTTGCGGCACTCCTCAGAATTCCCCCGGCTTTGATCCCGGAGGAGCCCTACCTCAACCCGGGTCAAGGCGAGCTTCTCTTCCCGAGCAGCAAGTGTCCGGCGAGCTGCTTCCAATTCGGCCTGTTGTTGGCGGAGGTCGGCCTGGAGTTTTTCTGCCTTTTTAATCGCAAGCCGCTCCGCCACCAGCGAGGCCTTCGCTTTGGACTCCGCCCTCGCGAGCTCCTCAAGCGCCTTCTTCCGCTCGTCGCCCACCTTAGTGAGCGCTTTATTTGTATCATGGCGAGCTCTATCAGAGGCGGCGATATCATCGCTGACGAGTTGAGCCGCCGCCATCGCTGCGCAGGCGTAGTGCATCGCCAGCCTCGCCCTGTCAGCAGGCTTCTGCCTCTCGATCATCCCGAGCTCCGAGGCGGAGAGGTATTTGGGGGCCTCGGTAAAAACCCGGCGAGCTGCCCCATCAGGAAGGTCCCTCGATGAATTCAGGGCCCGACACCGCTCGGCGACATGGAGAGGCTCAGGTCGCTGCGGGAACTCAGCGGGAGTATACCTGCACATACTCAGATCAGTTAGCAAAAACCATGGAAATTGCAAAGGCTTCCAACTCAAAAGAGGTCGCCCACTTACCCAAACCTATCGGGGTTGAGCCCGAGCAGGGTATCGTCCCGAATAGGGACCCCGTAGGGAGGCGGCGAGGGCGCACTCTGAGGAGTTGGAGGCGCTGGAGAAGGTCGAACAGCAAGAGCTCGCCCTGACCCCGTTTGGCTTGATCCAGAGCCGCCCTCAGCCCTAGCTCGCTTGGCGAGGCGAGTTTCCTCTTCACTCACTCGCAAGCCATCTCCCCGGTGGAGAGCTCGTTTCGTCTGATGGGGCGGAGGTGGTTGAGTACCCCGTTCAGGGTTTGAGCCTCGGCCCGCCCCCTTTTTGGCTCCGGTGACCTTCTCCTTTGTTGGGGGAGGTGCCGAGGTCTTCTGAGAACCAGAGCCCCCAGCCTTCTCAGCGGCTTTGGCGAGCTCTAGTTTCTTGGTAGCGTCCAAGACCGCCCCCGAAGGGATGCCTTCCCTCCCTGGACGAGGCTTACCCATCTTCAGCAGCCGAGCTAGGAAGTGATAAGCTTCGGGAACCTCAACGGGCGGGAGCTCGGCAATAGGACCTGCACCTATACAACAAACAACCAAGTCAGTTCGGTGACCTTGACATACAAGACAGCGAGCTCTGGAAACTCAATAATGAAAAGGCAAAAAACCTCGAGCGGCGAGGTGGTGTGGCGAGGTGATGAGACCGGCGAGCCGGCGGCAGTGGTGTTGACACAGATGTTCGATCTCACGATCATTTTTCTCCCGCAAGCAACACACCGTCCGCACAAACTCGAAACCTATCGAAACTTCCGGCCTCCCGCGGCTCGACTTGTGGCGCTTCAAACCTGCAAAAAGATAGATTAGATCAGTAATCTAATTTGACGCACACACACTAAGGTACGCCACCTACAGCTCGCCTCCCCGTAGGTCTCGGGGGTAGGGATGCGCCCTCCTCGGCCATTGGAAGCTCGCCAATCCCCCCCGATGAAGAAGAACTGCTCTTTCCAATCCCGGATTTTGTTGGGGAGGTCGCCTAAAAATTTGCCCCCCGGGCGAGCTTGAAAAGAGTAATATCCCTTCCCCTCCCTCACTTGCCTGATCACAATGAAGAGCTCGTTAATCTCCGTCGTGCTCAGCCGGTTTTCATAACCCTCGAGGCCGAAGACAGTCAGGGCGGCCAACAAATTGCTCCATGCATTCGGAGTGAGTTGGGTAATGGCGAGGCCCGTGTCCGCCAAAAACTGCCCGATTATGCGGTGGAGGGGAAGGGTGAGCCCTGCCTTCAAGGTGTGGTAATTCATGGCTGTGAGCCCGGCAGGAGGGAGGTCTGCTCGCTCTTTCTCCTCGGCAGGATACATAAAAATGTCCAGCGGGATGCGGAACCGCCTCCGAATATCCGGAAGGGCGAACTCGCTCATGATGCTCTCCACCCCGTTGGCCTTAAGATCAGACTTGCCAGCGGCTTTTCGAATTGGAGCTCGCCGGGGTAGGGGGAAGCTCGCCCCGTGAGTTCTCACATATTCGCCCCAGTCGAACTCATTTACGACCTCGGTGGAGACTTGATATTCAGGGAGCTTGGGGAAGGGAAAGTCGATGAAACGGAGGTATTCATAAGTGACATCCGTCCCCGTATCCTCATCGACCTCTTCGTCGACCTCACGGGCCAGCTCGCTAGCAAGGTCGCCAGCCCCAACCTCGGCGACCTCCTCCTGGGCCTCTTCAGCGGGAGTCGCTGCTCCCCCGCGAGCTCGCTCTGAGTAATCCCAGAGTTCGCGGAGGGGTGATTCCTCACCAGAACTAGTGGCTTGCTCACTGGAGTCTGAGCGAACTGACCCCAAGAGCTCGCTACTGTCTGGGGAGGTTTCAGAGCTCGCCCCAGAGCTCGAGGAGAGGACCATATGTGTTACTCGGGGGTTTGGAAGGTCATCGGTCATTTGTCCTTTGCCCAGATCACGACGCGGGGGGTATGGCTCGAGGAGTTCTCAGACATAATGTAGGCGTTCGAAAACAAAGAACAAGGAAAAAGAGAGAGGAGAAATCTGGATCTCTACCTTGGCAGACACATCTAGAGCAGATGATTGATCGCCAGAAATGCGCTCTGAGAAATGAAGGAAGCAAAGTGAGGAAATTCTTCGTTTTCACCTATTTATAGGCGCGGGGCACAAGCTCGAAATTCCCGAAAGATCAGGGGCCTTTTTGCAAGGAATTTGAAAAGTTATCATTATTATGGGCGGGAATCGAGATGCCAAGAGACTTGCGTGATGCTTGGGATCCCGCATCGTGTCGACCGAGGCGACCTCCGAGGCGCAGCTCGCCTACTAGCTCGGTGCCCCCGGAAATAGTTCGCCAGACCTCAAGTTCTCCAGCTCGCCCACACATTGGACAAAGTCATGATGCGCGCGAGCTGGGGGGCAAATGTTGATATGGCGAACTAATACGTTGGTTCCAGAAATAATCCCCAAGGTTTGCCAGGTCACTAGAGCCCATCCGAGCTGGAGAAGGTCCAGAGCTCGCCCGTCTGTGGGTACACCAGAGCTCGCCCGATACCCTGGAATCTGGTCAAGGCTCGGGAGCTCGCCCGACCTACCGAAGCTCGCTGGGAGCTCGCCCATGAGCTCACTTGTTAGTCAATAGGACCCCGATGGCACGCTCTTTTTCCCTCCGTCCGGTTTATCCACAAGGGTGGTTTACGGCGAGGTTTTTAATGAGGCCCATCTAGTCTAAGGCATAGTAGTAGGACGAGGCGTGATAGGGGAAACAGTGTGAGAGATCGAGACGAGGGTAAGGAACCCTCGTCAACACCGGAAGCCACATAGGCTCGTAAGGTGCCGTCTCACACTCACACACCTATAAATAAGACCTCTCTTGTACTATTCAAACAACTCTCTCACAATTCTGAAAATCAATACAACTCCTATTACAATATTTCTCTCTCTAAGCTCTCTTCTCTCCCTCCCCAAGAACACGAAACCATAAGATTATTGTTTGGTAGAATTAATTCGTTGTAAAGCCACATAAACAAACATCGATTAGTAAATTCTATCAACATGTGCATTCAGTTGTAAAGTATCCAACTCATTCTCAATATCAACCACGTCATATAGATCATCACCCACTGATTTTGCAACTTGCCCTTTTTCTTCAAGCTCCTTCAATGATTCTTCCATCTGATATCGTACATCATGAGATACTTTTTTACACGGAGCTATATCCCCCTTGCGACCAGCTAAATGTTTCTTCATCCTATAGATTCCCCCTCCTTTCCAAGTGTTGTTGCAGTGCAAACAAGTCCAACTTTTCTTTCCATCAATGATGTTCTCTTTAAAATGAGCCCATGTTGGATCTGATTTTCCTCGAACCGAAACTGATGATTGAGTTGAGCTAATTGTAGCATTAGAACGTTGACCACTTGATGAGGAATTCATCTAAAGTAATAGATAATAATTAAATAAATAAGAAAATATTATTAATGTATTTACTAAACAATATACCTAATAAAGTAAAGAACTAAAGAATGATATACATGGATATCTTTATCAGGGCATTCATGAACTTTCCTAATAAACAAACTATCAAAAGTCTTACAGTTTAAAGCTATTAATTGCATTCTTATAATCAAATTGAATTGGAGTAATCTGTAGGAAGTTAGGAACCAATCGAGTTTCTTTACGAAAATAACATAATAATAAGCATTTGTGGTAGTTCCTAGTTGAGCATTTAAGAGCAAATTAACTATTGAAATAATTTGAAACTAGGTCTAAGAAATTTAAGAACCATTTTCCTGTAAAAAGTAGTCTAAGCCCAAAATTCCAAATATAATAGATAGCTTTTAAAAATCAAAAGAGAAAAGGACTCAAAACCCAAAATAATTACAGTCAAAACTATTTACTTAATGTATTGCATACTTGTTCAAAAATTAAACAAAAAACTCAATAATAAAACTAAACAAAATCGCTACATACGTGTTCGCCGACCACGACGGCGTTCTGTAGCAGGGGCGACGCCGGCACTGCGTGAAAACTGAAGAGGACGACGATGGTTAAGCTTTTTCATTTTTGGTCAACAGGGGTGTGAGAACTGGGAATGGGAAGTCGTGGAGGGCTTAGAGCTTTCAGCCTTTAGGTTTTGGTTTTGATTGATGTTAATTCCTTTTCCTTTTTTTTTTAAGAAGTTAATTTTATTAATTGAAAATTATATAATATATATTATGTTACTTAATAGTATACAGTAATACAACACAAATTTTTTAACGTTTATTTATGTAGTGGATATTTTATTATTTATTATTAATTTAAAATTTAGAATTTTAGATAATGAAGTTTAAAAAAAAAACATATAACCAGTTTAACCGGTTCGGGCGGTTTTTCGGTTGAACCGGGTTTTGACCGGTTCAATCCAGTTCGACCCTAAAAATGGTTTTATAGCATGTTCCGGACCAGTTTTGAGGTCGGTTCCCGGTTCAACTAGTTGAACTGGCCGGTCCGGTCCGATTTGGAAATCATTGCTTCACGGTCAACATCCAAGACTTCATTGTTGGGATCAATCGATTCTTCAGCAGCTAGTATGTTCACAGCTTCCTTAACATCTTCAGCGGTTCCCCCATTTGCCCTATCACGACCAAAAATTTTATTCCACGCCTCAAACAACGGCCACGATTTGTACCTCATATTAGTCGCATTGGGGTCAGCCTTCACAAGAACACAAGGGGTATAAATAAACATTAGAGACAATAAACAAGAAGTTAATAAGGAATATAAGAGACCTTACTAATTACAGACCCTCAAATGTACAAGGGAATCATAAGTAATTGCATACCTTTAAGAAGAACAATAAAAAAAATGTTCATTATTCTACAAATTTAAACAAGAAACCGAACAACTTTTAAAGAAAAAACAGGTATCAATTCATATATTGGTATAAAGCCATCATTAACTTGTTTTGTGTTTCATTGCAAGTATGGATATATTAGTATAAAGCCATCATTAACTTGTTTTTTGTTTCATGCCACAAAGAAATCAGAATAAATAGGTACATGCCACAAAGAAAGGAGATAAATAGGTACATGCCACAAATAAAGCAGAATGATTATGCCACAAACATTGCAAGTATCATACATATTAGTAATCCGATTGATAAAATTTGATAAAATGACTGAATATCACTAATAAACATGCCACAAATATCTTTCAAGAGGCATTAAACACACATTTCAGTTTTCAGAAAATGTTAGGCATTCGGTAACAGAATAAATACCTTTACAATGAGTTCCCAAGCAGCATCGTGACAATCAATCGTTCCAGAAGCATAGTTGAAGCCTATCCCGGAGTTGTCCTTCAGCATCGTCAAGAGTGATGCTTGAAATTTCTTCCAAATAGTGATCCTGGAGTTTATGTGAGGATCAGCCTTAATATCAGTACCAGGTATTCGTTCATGCATCCCTGTCTCCAACTTCTATAAATAGCCTGGCTTAAACATGTTCTCACTCCTCCAACCTTTTGCGACGAGCTCCTTCATCAGGTTAGCGAGAACAGCCTCTTCAACGGGAGACCAAGCCCTTTGGGTTTTTGTGGGTTTTTTTACCCGTCGCGAAACTGCTACTTCCACCGCTCTCCGTTGATTTCTCCATCTTCCTCGAAAATTAGAAACCAAATAACAAAAATCTCTTCAGATATTGCAAAAAGGCGATGGTGGAAGACGAAAGGATTAAGAGATTTACCTAAATGGTTGAACGAGAACGTCGTCGATGATGAAGGAAGATATCAGCGAAAATCGCCCAATCGCCCACGCCCTGTTCTGATGAAAACCCTAGCCAACACGAGTAGATAATTACAATTTTGGATCACTTTTTCACGCCTCAAATATTCCTAATCAAATATCTGTTAAATTTTCCGACTAGCTTTTCAATCGTATCAAACATGGAAAATAATTGCATTATGCGGTTTGCAGGAGTACCATAAAAAAGATAATATTGTGGTTCATTAATACCAAATGGGAGAAATAAGGTTTAAAATGTGAAAATGTGTAATGGGTCCTTTTTCATACTATAAGTTAAAAGGGCTACCAAATGGGCCCTTAGTTCCATGATTCCATCTAGATTAAAAAGACACGAAAAATTCAAAAGAGTATATAATTTGAAAACACATTAATTAATTAATCAATCAATCATTCGAGTATTATATATTTTTAGAAATCTCAAAATTGAATTCTGAATTCAATCTCCTTAGGCACGTCGAATCGGCATAGAGGGCAGGAGTGGTTGATCCTCAGCCACTTCTGAATGCAATCCTGATGAAACACGAGCGAGCAGGGAATATAAACTCTTTCCCACGCTCACCGAACTCCTCCAAGCACACGCAGCTGCTCACCGTCGCCGGAGGAACCTTGCGGCCGTGATAAGTCGACTGTAGTAGCCGGACAACCAGATTGCGGATGACGTCGAACCGCATCTCTACACACACATCGTACGGATCTGAGGCAGGGATCGATGAGCAGCCAGAGTATGCCTGATTTTTCCGTCGATAAAATTTTTCCGGCAGCGGGGGGAAATTGGCCAGGCTCTGATGCCATTTTCGATGGCGGCGTACATTTCGCTGTAGCGGTGAAAGCGATTGAGATTGACAGCAACGGTGGCCTGCTGCAGGAGGAGTTCAGCGTTGGATAGGAGGAAGTGGGGCCAGTTTTCGTGGCGCAATTTCCAGACACAGATGATGAAGGCGCATAAGATTAAGAATTTGATTTTGGGTGATATTGGGGAAAATGGGCCGTGGGGATCGATAAAAGTTTTTGGGATGTGGAGTTTATGGTCTGAGTGGACGAATTCAAGTTTGTATTCCATATTCAAAGGATGAGAAGGAAATTGGTATGAATTTTATGGAAAGATTATGAGAAATTTAATGAATGTTTAGGATCTTATATATTTTTTGAAGGGGAAAAATAAAATCTGTGTGTATCAATTTTGACTTGATTGGAATTGTAACATAAAACATTAAAACTCACTCTTTTTAAAATTCATTATCTTTTATGATGTGGTAAAAATATGGGTGAGATTTTTTTAGTTTGGATAATTTATTGGATATGGTATGTATAGATTAGGAAATTTATCATATATATGTGTAATGAGAGTTGGAACTATAATATTTAGATGCATTGCATTTGGTTTATTTAGACGAAGTGGTGCCACATTCACTATTACAGAGGTAATTTGTTCGTTTTATTTTAGTTTCAATTTAAACTAATTTCTATTGATATGCATAATATTTATTTATTTTTATTTTATAGGTGAGAGTAATTCTGTTGGATTCACAATAAGATTGTTAATATATAAATCACAATCCACTCCTAGATATTGGATTCCAAAACAGATGAAAAAACCACAAATGCCTCTGGCGACTCACATTGTGTTACATCTTAGTTTTTAATATTAAAATAGGAGACTACTGTGCATTGCATCATATAACTCAAATATATTTTTTTTAAATTATATTTATTATTATTAAAAAGTGTACTTATTATTATTAAAAAATTGTTTTCTAAAAATGTATTTATAATAATAATATATGTAATTTTTCAATAATATATAATTAGTGTAACTAATTGCATGCAAGAGTAAAGCGTTGGAATAATTTTCCGACTATATATATTTGATATTTCCATACTTATTAGTTATGTATACCCTCTGAACATAAGCACTATACATTTGATATATTTTATTGAAAAGGTGACAAAGTCTCAAGCAATATTTGACGACAATAATTTATTAAATTTTGACAAATAAATATTCAACATCTTTTTATAAAAAAAATTTGACTAAATTTCTAAAAAAATATGTTAAAAATAGATTGGTACATTTGACATAGGTGTATCTCATAGAGTTGAAGGGATATTTAGTCGGGCACATTAGTTAATATAATAATCAAAAGTCTCAAATAAATAATTAAAAGTAAATTATACCCCTTCTATTAATATATTACGATATTTCAGATAATTAAGATTGTATTTCATTGTCAATATTGCCCTTAATTGATGCGAGAAAAATTAATATGTAAACTTTAACAGAGAAATTGGAAATATTAGTACATACGATAACATCAGAATTAATTAAGATGGTATTTTATTATCAATATTTTATTTTGGAGATGGAGAAGTACCTCCTACCAAGAATGAAAATATCCCAATATTTTTTTGATATATCCACGATATATCTATTTTTTGTAGTTATCGATATCGATATTTGGTAGAAACGATATTTCTATAATATTTATTAAAAAAATAAAAAATATCGGTAAATATCGACATCATTTTTTTTTTTCATAAATTAAACCAAATATCGTTAGATATCGAGAAATATCGAAGAATATATTGGGAAAAAATCCAAAAAATAGTGTGTATATATATAAATTTGTCACAACTAGTGACCTATGCTTTGATGGTATGCACAATATTTGTTGGGATTGAGCTTGCTTCGGTCCTGTCTGATTCTCCTTAGTTCGTTCAGCATTACTCTATCCTTAACCGCTATGAAAACCTGATCAATATAGACAGTTAACACCTGGTTTAGTTTTTCTTTATACTCAGCACTATCTCTGAAGGATTTCAAGTTCCTCGGGGCCTTGTATGTGCCCCCAACTTTCATTTCTTCAGCATCCCCACATATTTCTTTCTGGAGGGCCTCTTGCATACCTACGTATACCTCTGCCTTGTGTCAAAACTCTGAGTATGTCTTTGGACAAGACATGTGCATCTCTTTCCATAACTCTTTCCCCTTCTTCAGTCCGGCCATAACCGCTACAATCTTTGTGTCTTCACTCACGGACTCACCCTCCAGTAAGATCTTGTCGAACCTTTTGAGGTACTACTGGTCTGACTCCCCATTCCCCTGATTGATATTGGCTAGTCTGTGCTTCTGGGTGAGGTACGTTCCATATCCCAAGAAGTGTTAGAGGAATTCCCTGGTGAACTGTCCAAAGGATTATATTGACCCCGGAGCTAATGATGAAAACCATATATGAGCCCTGTCTCCGAGAGTAAATGGGAAGTTTATGCACTACGTGGCGTCTATTGCTCCCATGGAGATCATGAAGTCTGAATACTTCGAAATATGTACTTTTGGATCTGATTCCTCTTCATATAAGACTAGCCAGAAATTGTATCTTCTTTTGCACGGGAGCTTTGAGTATGGTGGATGCCAGTGGGGATACATGGAGTGTGTTAGAGTTAACTCCATCAGTCTTAGCGGCCATTTGCATTTGCAGCTCTTCAATGACCTTCTTCAACGTGATCAGCTCGTCATTGTGGACCACCTTTTGTGGAGGCTGTTCAAGGATTGTGGCTCTTGTGTGAGCACGACCCCGCAGTCCCTCGCTCTGGGATGATCCAGCTGTGACTTGCTGAAATTGTCGAGCTCCATTGGGACCAAACCTATCGGAGGCTGGCCTTCGTAGCCTATCATGAGCCGACCTACGAGGAGGTAGCTCTGAATCATTCATTCTCACGAGGAGTAGTGGTGCTGGCCTGGGTCCTTGTGTATTTTCTTCATACCTTCCCCCTAGCCTTTCTCGAAGGTTGCTCCGGGGTTGGTTAGTGGTGGAACCTTCAGCCTGGCTTCTAGCTCGCCCACTTTGGGACCCGAGCCTTTCGCTTATTTTTGCTTTACCAGTAGCCTGTTGGTGGCAAGCTCGCGTGCTGCTCGTCTCTCAGCTCGCTGACTCTACCTTTGACTGGGAGGATTGGGGATGTCTCGAATCACTGCCCCGGGTTGGGCCCGTGGAAGCTGGCTGTGTTGTAGACTGGCGAGCAGCGAGCTACTATTGCCTTTGGCCCTCCCTAAGCAAATTAATAGTCAGCTCCAGCTCGTGATGGTTCTGGAGTACAAATTGTACCACTGGGTCCAACCCGTCTTGTAGTGTGACTGGTACCCGTGCTTGACCACTAGTTCGCCCAGCAGCTCGCTGTCTAGAGGTCTCTCCATCAGCTTGATCTCGACGAGGTCCTGGTCCTTTCCACATTCTGGTTGTGGATGAGGTATGAGACATGTTTCAGCAGTAGGTTCGATAGCTCGTTTTCAACAAATTTCTAGCAAAGGTAATAAAGGTAGACTCTTTACTAGCCTTGTATGTGAGTGATTTTCCAAAATTTAGGTTTAATCAACTCAACACGCATACATTTAGAGTTCTTTTGTTCATGAGTTCTGGAAATATGCCTAATTTCTTCAAATCTTCAAAGTGTTCTTCAACTTTCTCAAGAACATCCTTAAATTCTCCAACTTTTTCTCTCAATTTTAATCAATCAGAGGTTCGAACCCTCCTTCTAGCGCCAAATTTTTGGAAGATTTTACTAATTGGATCGTTTATGTGATTGATTATCTTCTGAAATCCTCCAAACAATAATCAAGATTGAGTTATCAAGAGGATATTATAGAGAGAGAAAGTAGAGAGAAGTTTTTTGCCGTAATAATGAACTTAGAGAGAGAAAGGGAGTACAAGAGACATATTTATATGTTTGCATGTGATGTGGTGACATTGTTTAAGTTAAACTAGCCTAATTAGCTGACAAGTGTCCTGACACATGTCACCTTAAACCACCTCTTATACTCTAATTACATTGCTTTCAACCTACTACATCCCTACTAAGATCTATCTGGCTACTGCTCCCTACTACGGGTCTAGCGAGCTCTTCATCCTTGTGCTACTTTGGGATCTTATGGTTGTGTAGAAATATGGCCTCCTGTCTCCTGCTACGAGCGAGCTCATGGCGAGCTAGAGCGCGAGCTATCCCTCCCTTGGTGGAATGACTGGTCAACAGGTGGTGACGTGGCTGATAATTTGGGCGAGCTATGGGGCGAGCTTGTTGGCGAGCTACTTTGCCTTAAGCTTTTATTTACGTTGATTACTCTCCTTTAGCCTTTCTTTAGGTCGTCTATCAACAGGCACATTAAAGTGAGGCTCAAATTGTGCGAGTAACATAACTAATTACAAATACCACCCATGTTTGAAGCTCCGCCACCATCACCAGAATTATTTGAAAGCTCCACCAATGTGTAATTTTCGACGAAGCTCTGTAATTTTGATTCATTTTTGGCGGATTGAAAGGTACGCACGCCATGAATGATTTTTGGAAGAAATTACACTTTGATTGATTCTTTCTTTAATTATTTTGATTCCTTCTCTGTGAAGCTGTGTAATTTTAATTATTTTGATTTCTCTAGTTGGGGAAAATTACTCTTCCTCTGGTTAATTTTGGAGAAACTCTGCAAATTAAGTATAGATCTTCAATTTTAATTTTGGGGGAGTTTTTAATCATGGATGAATTTTGAATATCTTCAATTTCAATTTTAATTCTGTAAAATTATGAATAAGTGCAAATTAAGCTTGAGAAAAAAAAGTAAACTATTCCACACTAAATTAATTAAAATAAACAATCAAAATAAACAACTCAAATTCAAATAATTAATCTGAGACTATTCCTTTCATTTAAATTATCTCATGTTATATCAAGGGAAGCGAAAAAGGCCCAAAACCATGCTCCTACGACTACATCTTTACCGGTCCCAGCTCCCTGCCTTCATACTCAAACACCACCATTGACACCTGAGTTAGGGTTTTAAACCATGAAGTTAGCACCATTGGACACCGTTCAGAACGCCCACGATGACTCTGTCTGGACGGCGGCGTGGGTTCCGGCGACGGAGGACTCAGGGCCTCTGCTCTTGACGGGCTCGCTGGATGAGACGGTTAGGCTGTGGAACCCCAACGGTCCCGAGAAGGTGCAGACAAACACCGGTCACTGCCTCGGCGTCGTCTCGGTGGCGGCCCACCCCTCCGGCAGAATCGCCGCCTCCGCCTCCATTGACAGCTTCATACGAGTCTTTGATGTTGCTACCAACAACACCATCGCAACGCTCGAGGCCCCGCCTTCTGAAGTCTGGCAATTGCAATTCAATCCCCAGGTATTAATATGTTAATGTTCTTTGATGTCTTTGCTCATCAGTTTGGTTGCGGTTGTGTATATATGCTTGAAAGAGTTTTAGGGGTTGTGATATTATAATGCACTGATGTAAATCAAAAATCTATGGAACTGAGTTGCAAAAAGATGCTGCGTTGTTATCTACATCGCATAGAGTATAGGGGAACATGACTTATATTTTCTTAAAAGCGTGCATACTATTTTGGGAGTACATGACAACAAATAGTGATTTTAGTCTACATTTTTTTCCCACTTATCATCTAAATGTCGGAAGATAGAAAAGAAAGGTTAAATATACTTATATCTCATCTCATGTTGAGATCTTTGCCTAAAAGCCGAAATTTTGATACTGATGAAGTAGATGTTCAATAGAAACTTCATGTTTTTTGTTATAAGATTAATATCTGCCACATGGGAATAAGATACTACACGTATGAAGCTAGAAGGTAAGTAAAACAGCAAGATGCATGGTGGACATAAGTATTCTGATAAGATTTGGGTCGAATGATTGCAAGAGGTTTTTCACATCAAAGGTTGTATATGGTTACCAACCCTTCCTCATTTGTATATGCTACTAGAAAGACAGTGTTGAATCCGTTAATCAAGGAATTAAGAGGTGCTTACCCTCATGAGTTGAACGGTGTCTAGGGGTGACACGTAGAAGATATATAAGATGTGTTTCAATATGTTAGATAACTAGGACATGGTTCTTCTCTCTGTTTGTCTGTAGGCTGTTTGAATTTTTCTCCCTTGGAAACTTCATCACAGTCGCGTCTATAATAAACTCCCATCTCAAAGATTATATCCTGTCCATTTAAACTGGTTCCTCTCATCTGCCTTTTTCTATCCATTTTCACCCTTTCCCTGGATATTCTATATATTCTCCTGATTTTAACAGCCAAACTGTCTCTATAAGACACAATCACTGTAATGCTATTAAATAAACTACAATATATTTGAAGTAATGGGAGGGGAACTCGTACAGGGCCTACACTCAGCAGTTATCTAAAAACTTGCTTTTTAAAGAAATTGGTTTCAGACTTTCAGTGTGTTAATACTTTCTAACTGTTTTATATCCTTAGAGAAAACAGATGTCTGGTAAAAAATGTTTCATAATAGTATTTCAAATGCACCATGCAGATACAGTTGGAAACACTATCTATTAATTTATTTTCCTATTATTTTTTCTTTGGGGGTGGGGTGCTGTTGGAGGCAGGTCTGGTTCCATTGGCAGAAATAGCATATGCTTCTTATGCTCATTTTTATTGAAGGTTCAAAAACTGATCTCTGTGTTTCAGATTCTCACTAATGCCTATTTTATTAGACATTGCATCCTTTATGAAATGCTATTTACTAACAATATGTTTTATCCTCTTAGCGTTCTTGGCGTTTCCCTATTTAATTGCAGACCCACTATCAAAATTTATCTATAATTATAACATTAGAAATACTTCTAGCACAGTTCTCAGAAAAGATAGGTGTTACAGCAGCTCTTGAACTGCTGCTAATCTTTCTTTCACTTGGATGAATTTTTTTTAGGCAACTTTGCTATAATTATATTAGAAAACGTGTTAAGAAAAATCCTTGGTTGCATGACTTTCACTCATTTTGAGTACAACTGAGGTGTGGTAGCTCAAACCTGAGACCTCGATCAAGTTGAGAGATCCCCTACTACTAAGCTAAGCTAGTGGTAGTGGGTGCATGAATTTCACTTGTTTTAGTAGTACTGCTAATATCTCAAACAAAAGATGTCAGTTTGAATCTACTTATGTCACCCAAAACTTTGATTATTTTATTTGTTGCAAGTGGTGTAGGTGCGAACTCTTCCGTTTTATGATAGTAGATGATGCTAGTTAGTTTGCTATTACTTCAATATCATTTATGCAGATATGAAAATTAAGAGTAATGTAACTCACTTTATGAACATATTTATTATTGCAAAATTGAGGCAAATGTATCTTCTGTAGTAACTGCAAAGGGGCATATAAACATTATTTATCCAGACTCCAGTCTCATTGTTTGGGCTTTAGTGGTAACTGGTATATATATGAGTCTTTGAGCACGTCTGCTGGTGCATACAACCTTAAGCACGCATGCCTTGGACTGGCTAACACATGAAAGAAATAAACACAGAATAACATTGGGTCTTAGCTATAGATGTTCCGTTATGGTAGACACACAAACTATTATGTTATTACTGAAACTGCATTGAGTAATACATTTCTTCTCCTTCCCTGCAGGTTGTAGGTTGATTCAACCCTTTTGTTGCATTTTCCTGGTCATAAATTTCCATCTTCTATAATTTTCATTGCTAAAAAGTTCACAAGATAATTTTACCTGACAAACTTGATGTGATGTTGTTTTTTAACCTGTGGTTCCTTGTGTTTGATATGATTATAAAGAAGTAAAAAAGTTCTGAGTTTACATAAGAAACTAATTCATTTTGATTTTATTTATTCTGTTGGGTACTTGTGGCACCCCAAAAGTGTAGAAGTAAGAAAAACACTGTTCAGACTATGTCATGGTTCAAAAAATATCATATTTATATTTCAGATTTTCCCAATCTCACGAGGTTTGCCTTCTTTCCCAAGATAATCTCATTAGTGTCACAAAAATGTGAAAACATTGAAGTTACTGTCATTTGTGAGCATGTATATATATATAATATATACTCCTTGGGTTTAACCATCTGTTTTTTGGCAACATTGACTTTTAACAAACTATTCCTTTTAGTACGTGTGGCATCTCCCATATTATGATTACCACTCATGAAACATCGCATTATACCTTTTCTAGATACTCTGGGGGTTTATTGCATGAGATCACCTTGTGGTTTGAGAAATTGCATGGAATCCCCTCGTGGTTAAGAAAATTGTGCAAAATCCCCTTTTGGTTTATTAAATAAAGCTAACTCTCCTTTTGTTCTTTTACTACAACGAAGGGGGGGGCCGTGACAGTCTTCCTTATAAAAAAATTACACGCGCGATTATGAACTATGATCTTTTCTTAGATCGTAGAAGTAACAGTATAATCTATCTTTTCTATTTCCTGCATCTTGTATACTCAAAAACTGTACTCTTGAGAATATACTATGGTCATACCGAGAAATAGAGTCAATTGATGACATCGTTTTTGCTTGTTTCTAAAAAAAAAAAAAAGAATTCGTTTTATTTTAATAAGCCCCAGGGAAATTTCATTCAATTTCCAAACCACATGGGTATTTCGCGCAACATTTCTTAACTATGAGGGGGTTTCTTGGATTAACCCAATGCTTTGGAGAAGCCCTGCAACATAAACATTTCAAAATGATCACCTCAAATATTATCGGTTTATTTAATTTCTATGGCCCCTTTGGTAAAAAAATTGATTTTCTCATATAAAACCTGTACATTCTTCTTACTTAGGGTACAACATTAGCAGCAGCTGGAGGCGGTAGTGCTTCAGTAAAGTTGTGGGACACTGCAGAATGGAAACCGATCGCCACACTAGAAGCTCCTCGACCAGAAGGGTTAAAGCCATCTGAGAGAAGTGGTAGCAAGAAATTTGCCCTCTCCGTGGCATGGAGCCCTGATGGTCGTCAAATTGCATGTGGCTTAATGGATGGAACCATCTCAATTTTCGATGTCCCTCGTGCTAAATTCATGCACCACTTGGAAGGCCATTGCATGCCCGTGCGAAGCCTTGTCTACTCATCTGCACCAATGGATTCAAGGGTATTGCAAAACCTAAGAATATAGATATTATATACTTGAATTAATAAGTTATTGTATATACATGTATAATATTATTTATTACATTTTAATTGAAATCATTGTTTTTTTAAAATAAAATTAGTTTCTTTATTCCTGTAAATTATTCTTATTTTGGTTTTAGTCCTGCTGACTTTCACGGGTTGAAAAGTCGTGTGGCTTTTGATTTTTGAAATTTTGGTCCAATAACCGGCTGTAGGAGGTGAGACGTATGGCTGATGCTGATTTGTCCACATGACAAAGTCATATTGGTCAACACATGTTTCACCCCTTACTGCCGGTTACCGGACCAAGAAAAAGTAAAAGTTACATGACTATTTTCAATTAGTGATAGTCAACAAGGCTGAAATCGAAAGAGGAGTAACTTAATAGGACTTTAGAAAAACTATATTTCCTTTTCATTAGTTAACTTGTGAAAAAAAATAAAATTAAATTCACGCCTTATAATGATATTTTGTCATTTTCTGTAATATCTCTTGAGTGAAAAATTGTGGCATGACAGGTACTCTTCTCTGCTTCGGATGATGGTCATGTCCACGTTTACGATTCTGAGAGGAAAACATTGATTACATCATTCTCTGGCCACTCTAGCTGGGTGCTGAGTGTAGATGCTTCGCCAGATGGGGTAGCTATTGCCACAGGTTCAAGCGATAAAAGTGTTAGGCTGTGGGATCTTAGAATGAGAGCGGCTTCCCAGATTTTGACAAGCCATACTGATCAGGTCTGGGCAGTGGCGTTTGGGCCACCATTACAGACGGATGTGAGGTCTTGCCTTCTCGCTAGTGTATCGGATGATAAGTGCATATCGTTCTACAAGTATTCTTGAAACTACTCAACTCTGCTCTACATTTGGTTGAGCTATTAGGTATGACCCTTTTTTTTAATTGGTTAAATGTGTAATTGTTGCTCAGCAAGTTGGTGCATGTAATTGTAGACTAACTCTGTTTAATTTTAGTACTAATTTTTTGTGTATTTTTTTTTTCGATGTTGTGCAATTGATTCTATTGTAATCTGGTATGGTAATAGCTAGCCTTGAGGAAATATCAGGCATTTTTTAAAATTTTGTTTGTGAAATTCAGAGAATTAAATAAATTTGGATGAGAAAACCATTGTGAATGTGTGTTGAAATATAAAAAAGAGATGATGTGAATGAGAGGAGGTTGGATATTATTGAAGATGCCCTTGTTACACGAACTTAAAAGGGCTTTTTTATCTGATTATTACCGTACAATTGATTTGTTTTTTTTGAAAGGTATCAGTTATTTTTCTAACAATATTAATGGTTTTTGTTGAACAGTGTAAGTTATTTTGTAACAATGTTAGATGTTTTCACTTTAACGAATTAGTTGTTTATTCTTTTAGGATCCAAGAGATTGAAAATACATTTATCCTGTGTTTTATGATGTTTGGCAGCAAAAACAACTTTTCCGAAGAGACCGTTAATAAATCCAGCCAGTTTAAATTTTTTTCCCATTTTTCACTGTTCCTCCTTAAAAACTAGGGGTTACAATTTTGTATAGACACGATTGTATAGACACGATACGAAAATTGCAGGTTAGTATTTAGGCTTATTGTGTTCGTGTTCTTATCGTGACGATCTGATAAGGATGTGAATATTTCGTATCGTGTTCGATCGTATTCCATCCAAAATACACATTTTTCGGATTTGCATATCCCATTCATTTTTTGGACTTGCACATTCCATCTAAAATACACATTCACCCCTATTATACATCTCTAAACCTATTTCACATAATTCAATGCCAATTACATCAATTTTATCTTACATATCAAATATATATTTTATTTATCTCTTTTTCACATATTTCATACACATTTTTATTTAATTCATATCAATTAATATAAAAATAAAAATTAATTTTAATTTTAATTATATAAATTTTATATATATTAGAATATTCTAATATAAACATATTAATTATTAATATATGTAAACTATGCATAAGTAAATAATTAAAATTATAGATACATTTAAAGTTTTATTAAGATTATAGATTATAGATATTAGAAATAATGACGGATTGATACAAAAGTAATGCACTATTTTCAAATAGGTACAATTTTTTTGCATAATAGTGTAAACAAATGTTGAATAATAGAGTTATTTTTTTGCATATTGTACCCATTTGAAAATATTGATTACTTTTGTACCAATATGTAACTGACCCTAGATATTAATAATCAAGACCTCTACTATTAAGTAATTATTTGTGAATTGGAATTAAGATATTTTTTTTATTATATATACACAATTTATTATCAAATTAATTTTTTATTATTAATTTAATTTATCTAAAAGTTTATTAATTATCAAGTTTATTTTTATAATTATTTATGTATGACAAAAAATATAATTAATATACAATCATTAAATCATTACACCACTAACTAACAATAATAAAATAATATATCACTATTTTAAAAAAATATTGATTTGACATAAAATTACATCCACCCCTACCACATCTAATTCAAACTAAATACAAATTTACTATTCACATGATTTGCCCCATCCCGATGTGCTTCATCCACCTCAAGACGAAAACAAACACTGCCTTAGTGATATGATATATATCACTAATATGTATCTGATAGTAGCACGTTAATAAATTTTAAATATAAAATATTAAATATATTTTGTAAAAATTGATAATAAAATATAAAATTTATTAATTTTCGTGTTCTTATCGTATCGTGTCCTTATTTATTTATTTATTTTTTAAAATTGATAATAATTTTTCATGTCATTATCGTGTCGTGTTGATATAAAATTTCGTGTTCGTATTTACCTGTATCTTATCGTGTCGTGTCTACATGATAAACGACACGATTTGCCACCCCTATAAATAAAAACCACAACTGATGCCCCCTCGATAATTATATCTTGATTCAACTGTGCCAAGATATTGCAGAACAAATGATTTTTTTTACCTTCACAAATTCGTTGTCGTAGCTGCAACTTTTTTTTTTTACCTTCACAAATTTGTCTATGGCTGTCGTAGCAGCAGCCACCACCACCAAAAGCCCACTGTCAACAATCAACACCCACCGTTCAAAACCATGGAAGACTGTCATCTTTCGGAGCACTAAACGACATCCATGAAAGATGCAACCGCGCCTAGAGCAACTGTCCATGGAAGCCGCCGTCGCTAGAGCCACGACCGTGGAAGCCGCCATTGATTAGAAAATTTGGAGTTCGGAAATTTCCCTCTAATGGCCATGGCTGGAAATTTCTTTCTTCAATTTGGGCAATCAATGGCTGCAAATCAATTTTTTCTTAATATGAATTGAGTTGCTCTCTTATATAGATCAAGAGAAGACGATGAAATGGATGTGAGTGTCGCCACCACTTTTCCAGTTGAATCCACCACGTTTCATCACTTTCCAGAGCCATTGATGGCAGCAGTTTGGTAAGATCTCGGTGGATCCATTAAATAAGATGTTGGTAGACCTGGCAATTTCAACGTGGCCCGATGGGCTGGCCCGACCTACCTGATATTCGGGCTGGGTTGGGCTCAATTTTTATTGACCCAATTAGAAAATGGGTCGATCCGGCCCGTAAATATATCTTGGCCCGAGAAGCCCGTTAACATGTAAAGTTGGTAAATTTGGCGCGGCCCGATGAGCTTGCTCGGCCTTCTCCACATTTGGACTGGGCAGGACTATATTTTTATTGGTTCAATTAAAAAATGAACCGGCATGACCCGATCCGTGAATATGCTTTGGTCCAATGGGCTAGGCCGGCCCATTTGCCACCTCTAAATATTGGGGGTGAGCTAGATTGAGGTTCGGAATATGGGGAATTTTATTGATTTGAAAACTCCCTATCTATCGCTCATGCTCTGCAAATTTTTTAGGTTTGGATGGGAAGCAAATGTTGAAAGTTGAAACTAGAAGAAAGATTGCAGACGTTGAACAAGAAGAAAGGTTGCAGAGGTTGTAAAATTGTTTTTATTTTTTTAATAAATTATCTTAAGGCCACGTATATTCACCCCCCATATTTGAGTTTTTCACCACCCATTTCACTTCACCACTTTAATATTTCAGTTCACCCACTCTTCTGCTCCAAAAATACCCATATCAGTTATAATTGAAAACAAAATTAATTATTTCACCCCCCATTCTCATTAAAGCAACAAACACAAAAAACTCAAATAATATTTCATTTCCCGCACAAAGCTTCCAGCCGGAGGAGAGTGTCGCCGGAGCAAGTGACGCCGCTGTAGCAAGGAAGAAGTGCGTCGCCCGGAGTGTGTCGCGCCGGAGTGCGTCATGGACTCCATGGATAAAGGTATGTTTCAAAAATTCATTGATTTCTTAATTCTAGGGTTTAATTTGAATGGGTTTGTTAAAATCTATCATATATATTGTTGTAAGAGAGTTAGTTTGTTTATATGTTCAAAGTAATGTGTGTATTGGGTTGTTTGTTGATGGATTTTTGTTTTGGAGTGTTCGAATCTGGTTTTCCGAATCGCGAATAATTGTTCGGCAGGTAGTGGTCGAACATCTTGGAAAAATTCGGCCAGAGGAAATCGAACAAATGTGATTAGTTCATCATTAAATGGTCGAACATATTGAAGGTGTTCATTATTTTTTTTCTAACATATTGAAGTTGTTCATCAATTTTTTTCGAACATATTTAAGTTGTTCATCATTTTTTTTCGAACATATTGCAGTTATTCATAATATATTTTCGAACATATTGAGGGTGTTCATAATTTTTTTTCGAACAGTCAGTATTTTTGCATAAGTTATTTTTGAATTTTTTCATGTTGTGTTAATCACTTGTAATTGTTTTTTTTTTAATAGGAAAGGCCAGGACTCGACCAACTGCCTCTTATAGAAGGCAAAAACATAAACGCTCGGCTACACCCGAACAGCAAGTGTATGAAGAGAATGATGACCCTCATCATCTGGATAATGCGTGGGGAGCTGATACGTTCTTTTCGCAAGAGTTGGAGGAATGTGTGAATGAAGAGAACGAGGGAGGGAATGAAGAGAACGAGGGAGCGAATGATGAGGAAGAGGGAGTGAATGAGGAGGAAGATGATGAAGGAGGAGAAGATGAAGAAGGAAGAGAGGAGTTAAAAGGTGCCAAAGAAGGAAGAGATGTGTCACAAATACCACTTCCTCCGCTTCTCGATGGATTTTATAGCCACGTAGCAAGTTTTATATATGAGGGGAAAGAGCGAGATGTGTTGAAGTGTCATAGCCACGTTAACAAGCTTTTACTTTGGGAGGTGGATCCAGAAAAAGATTATCGTCATTGGAAGGGCATTTTTAAAAAGTCGAAATTATTGTCTTTGAGATCATCGTCATACAAGAATCCGAACAAGAACCTGATTACAACATTTGTTGAGCGATGGCAAACAGAGACGAATAGTTTTCACTTCCCTTTTGGTGAAATGACTATCACACTTGACGACGTGTTTTGCATTACTGGACTTCAGGTTGATGGTATTCCTGTGTAGTGCACGCGTGATGAAAAGAGAAAAGGACAAACTGATTTGATTGAGTTATTGGGATTAATTGCGAATGAAGCAAGAAAAGCTGTTGAGGGAGTACGTGGCTCGTCAGTGAAACTTACTTGGTTGAAGGAAACTTTTTCCCCGATGATGGATTCAGAGGATGAGGATAAGGTCTTATATGCTGCTAGAGCATATGTGTTGTACACGTTTGGGACCACTTTATTTGCTGATAAAAGTGGTACACGTGTAAACACATATTAATTGCAGTACATAAAGGACATGTGTAAGTTTGGAGACTACGCTTGGGGAACTGCAGCATTGGCTTATCTTTTTAGACAGTTGGGACAAGCTTCGCAATTTAAAGTGAGCCAGATAGGTGGTTATTTGACGTTATTGGAGGTATTAGACTAAATCTATTATTAATTTATTATGATTGACATTATTTGGAATATATTAAACTTTTTTGACGTGTTAAATATTCAGGCCTGGATTTATGATCACTTCTCAGCTCTTATTCTGCCTCCAAGAAATCATGCATTTCAGTCAAGACCACCACTATCATGTCAATATGCACCCGAAGCACATACAGGGCCATGTGTGCAACGCGTTCAAGCCTTCAGACGTAGTCTATATGTCTTTCTTCCAACTCAGGTAATATTTTTTTTAAAAGATAGAAAATATGTAATTATGTCAAGTATTTAAATGTCTATTTTTATTCTAATAGGTATCGTCGACTCCATATAATGCCTTCAGGGATTTTTGTCCTTTTCAGCAAGTTGCATTTTTTCATGGCAGTATTATTTGCGACAATGTGGATAAACCCTACATGCCGGATAGAGTGCTTTGGCAATTTGGTTATGTACAAACTATACCTGAGAAGCCTCTTGCATCTTGGGTGAAAAGGAGTCGTTCGATGAAACCAAAGCGAGATTGGGATATTATGGCCGAGTATTATTGTTCATGGGATACACATGTGTTATCTGTTGAACGTCTTGGTGAGAGCTGCAAGCACCCTTGGCAAAGCGCATATGGATATGATGATTGGTTTGTCGGTCAAGGTCATCCATGTGTTTCCAATCCTGACACTATGGTTCTAATTGGTCCCGAACCTGCACGTTCGACCCAACCGTGGGAGAGAATTGATGCTGCAAAGTATGAGCTAGGAAACTTGGTGAAAAGGTATCATACTGACGATGCACTGGCCTTAGATGAAGCCATTCAAAAGGTTGTTCAAGTCATCACTGTTCTTACTGGACCAGAAGGTGGAAGTTCTTCTTCACGAGCAGGACTGGGGCGAACTAGAGGTATGACCAGATCCAGAGCCAGACAAAGAGGCGGGGGTGCTAGACCCATTGGTTGATTATGTCTTATTTTGTGGGTGATGAATTGTGGTTGATGTTGTCTTATTTTGAACTAGGTGATGGTGTTTTGAATTGTGGTTGATGTTGTATTATTTTGAACTAGGTTGATGTTGTGTTATTTCGAACTAGGTTGAATTGTGGTTGATGTTATTTTGAATGGGATGATTTGATTTTCCAGGTTATTTGATTTTTGAATGTATTGATGTTTGGCAATTTTTTTTGAATGGGATGCAATTTTTTTCGAACAAGTTAATGTTTGGCAATTTTTTTCGAACAACCTGGAAAAGTTCGGCCCCTTTTTTCGAACAATAGAAAAAAAATAAAAAAATCACAATTGTGTACTGTATGGCAAAAAATTTCGAACAAATACTTAAATTTTGGCTTAAATTTTCGAACATATTGGATATGTTCGAATTTCTGTTTCGAACAAAGGTGTTCGAAAATAATAATCAAACATCCTGAGAGGATCACTTCACCCCCCAAATTTATTTCTTCACCACCATTATCAAAAAATCACCATTATGTACTGTGTGGCAAAAAATTTCGAACAAATAATGAAATTTTGGCTTAAATTTTTGAACATATTGGATATGTTCGAATTTTTGTTTCGAACAAAGGTGTTTGAAAATTTTAAACGAACTTTGACTATTTGTTCGAAAATTCCAGTCGAACATTGACTAGATGTTCGAATTTTTTTGCCATACAGTGCGTAAGAAAAGTTTTTGAACAATGTTTTGATCAATTTTTTCGAACCTAAAGTAATATGCTTTATTCTCAATACTCAAACACCATAAAAAATATGTACATAATATTTCACCAACCAATAGTCAACATTCCATTCATCGCAAAAGATATAGATCTCAATAGATGTACACCACACACGATATACATCACAAAAGATTTACTTCCCAAAAATATGTAACCAATGTTTCCAACGTAAAAGATATAAATTCAACCTAACTATTCAAAATCTCATATTCGCGCTTATCATTCACAAATCTCTTGAAATTGAAAGCGGCTCCCCATCCGTTAGCAATTGGTTTGTGGAATTCTATCCATGAACTGTTAATTGGGGGCAAAGTAACTCCAGCTCCGAGGGTCACCTGTTCACATTTAAAATTAAGGAATACATTAACGGTAAAAAATGTATTATTTTCAATATTTATACTAGACAATACCTGCACAAAGTGGTTATTGTTGATCAAAGCCATACAAATAAATCTTGGATTTGTTGGCATTTCACTCGCCTGCGGAAGGAATGATAATGATATGGTCGGACATAATGTAACAAACACGACATTATACATCGATGCAACCAACTGGCCCATGTACGGCAATGTAGACCAATGTTCATAATCTGCTGTATCACTAAAACAATTAAGATTGTTCATTGTGATTGAAACCATCTCTCGAAGTAGAAAAACTTTCTCGTATAACGGGATATTGCGAGATAACTCAGTCATCAAATCCTGTCTCACACGATGCCATGCATCCTCACCAAATCCTAATAACCCCGCAACTGCCCGAAATCCACAATGACCATCACCCTTAATATTTTGGACATCAATTGCATACTCTTTGTATTCCAAAGGAATTTGTGATAACAAATCACTACTCGAACTAGATCGAGTACTTCTCCAAGTCTGCACACACATATTTAATAAATGAATAATCCAAAAATTAATTAGAAAAAATAACAATATATTAATTCTTACCGGAAGCTTTTTAGACACTCCTGTCTTGTGATACTTTGGTGATGAGAAGGACTGGTCCACATTGTAAACCACACTGCCTGATGGGGGACACCAACTATCAAATTGTGACTGAACATGTTCAAATAAACTTGGATCTCTTTTTGTGGATTTTTCTGAGGTCTTTTTATTCCCTACTTTTTTTCCTATTTTTAGTCGACCCCGTGGATCGATTTTGACGCTCGGCTCAACCATATTAGTCGTCTGTGGATTTGCCATCTCCTGTATATTCCTCAGATAAATCAATTTTTGACTCTCATTAAATGTTTCGTACACCTTTGCCATATCACGAACAACATCATAAAAAAGATAGTAAGTGGTTTCCTTGACATCATTTTTAAACACCGGCTCCATATCCAACTTCCTCCAAAAACCATCAACAACGTTCAATGGGATTGATTTATCAGCATATAAATATTCTTCAATCTCGTGTCCACATGGTAAACCATACACCGTTCTCAAGATATGATTACAATACGAGCATCAAATCCAGGTGTTTTCACAACTTTACTTCATCAAGCAGCTTCTCCAAGGCATATATAGAGACAAATCCACGTAAACCATTGTAAAGAGTGCTTGAGAACTTATGTTGAGCGACATTTCAACTCTTCTCAAATGATGCCTTTATAGCAGTGTGACAAGCTTCGTACAAAGTGTCACACTTCACCCAACAAGTCTCAAAATTTCCTAACGAGTTCCCAAGCAATCTCTTCAAACTAGAATGATGACTCTCAACCCTATATTCAATTCAATTCACATAAAAATACACTTAATAAATTCAGTTCACATAAAAATACACTTAATGAATGTGGAAAATAAAAAAAAATGTACCTGTTACTAGTTGTATTTCCATAGTGCATCAATTGATTTGTCCATGCTTTCACAAATCAGTCTTTGTAAGGATTGAACCATTGATCAAGGACATAGTCAACTGGTTTCTCATCAAAGTTGTTACAAAGGACTTGAAGGGCTTCTTTGTATTCATTCTCAGTATGAGCATGGACAACCATATTTACTTGCTTCATGAACGCCTCCCATTTTTTCGCAGACTTGAAAGTCGGTTTACACTTAGCTAACACATTTCTATCAATGTGTCAAGTGCTAAGAAGATGTTTACATTTTGGGAATTTTAAGGCAACGACATTCATTAAAGCCAACTCTCGATCAGTAATAATAACTGATGGCATGCACCCTTCACCCAACATATCCTTCAGTACACTCAAAGCTCAATTGTAATTCTCCTCTTTCTCTGCCATTAAATACACAGATGCAACTGAAAATGCCATCCCGGTTGATGTGACTCCAATTATCTCCAAATACGGTAATCTATACCTATTTGTCTTGTACGTACAATCAATCAATAACACCTTTGGAAATGCACGCACCAAATTGATAGATATAGGGTGTGAAAAGAATAATTCTTTCAATGCGTTCGTCTTCTCACATTTTGTGTAGTAATGAAAGTAACTCTTCTCAACAAACTGGCTCATCAAGTACTGCAACTGTGGTCTTCCACAGTATTGAGTAATCTTGTGCTTTCTCCTAGCATTATAGATGGTGCGAATGGTAGAAGTGTTGTTATTGTTCTTCTCCTTCAAAACTTTCAAAACATACTTCGGAGGTGCATTGCATTTGACATGTCAATCACAAAAGCCTCCTCCGCAACGGATAAGCGACCTATAAATGAATGACCCTCGAAATAGTTGTTGATCGGATGATTATGAGTGCCCCATTTAACCTCCAAAGTCCATTGAAATTGAACTTTCTCTGTACCTTTCAACAAAAAAGGACAATTGCATTTTTTGGACCCCGTATCTTTTCCCCTTTGACCCTCTTCAACAAGTGTACACTCATTATTCTTTTTCTTCGGTGGACGATATATGCCCTCCCTCTCACAAGCTAATAAAACACGAGGTTTTTTACGACCGGATCCACTATCAGAGCATTTAATTTATATAATCATCTGATTTTCAATCGCAACTCTACGTACCCAATCAATAAGTGCATCATGGGAGGGAAAAATATTCATGTTCGTAAATACACTCATGTAGTCCATAACAATTTCACGCTCACCCATAATATTTTCTTCATCATCATTCTCCAAGCTCTGTAAAACAATTTAGAACAACATCAAAATCTAGATAATACTTTATTGAAAAATCAGAAACTGTTCGAAAATAATATTCAAACATTTTGCTTTTGTTCGAAAATAACTCACGAACATTTATCCTTTGTTCGAAAATTTTGATCGAACAAAGGTGTTTTGTTCGACCTTTAATTCCGAACAAACACAATGTGTTCGACTAAAAAAGTCAAAACTTTACCCTACGTTCAAAGAACCAGATTCGAACAAAAACCATGTTCGACATATTCGAAAAAAAATGAAAAAAAATAGGCGTGAACATATTTAGACTACGTATATTCATTCATACAACATCTAGAATACTCAAAACATACCAATATCATTAATGTTCGTCTAGTGTTCAACATGGAATGAAAAACCTAACATAATGTTCGACTAGGGTTTTACAAATAAAACAATGAGTTCGAAAATTTTTACTTACATGGGAATAGAGGTAACTATCATCATCTTGTGACAAAACCATGTTCGAAAATTTTACCCGGATTGAGGAGCTTTTGTTCGACTTTTTTGTGTTTGATTGAGCAAATGAAACAGTGTTTTTGGTATGAACAAGATGGGGGTGAAGTGATCCTATTGTAATTTGGAAAAATATATCAAAAGGGTATTTGTGTCTTTTAAACTTAATTTACAACTACAAAATTAAATGGATGGTGAAAAACTCAAATATGGGGGTGAATATCCGTGTTCTTATCTTAATTCATCTTATTTACCAAACATAGTTATAAATATTATCTCATGTGTTTTCAAATCTACCAAATAACGGTAAAATTTTATTCAGGGATCTACCAAAAATTAATTAATATTATTACATTCTTAAAATTTATCTTACATATCCGTTTTAACTTCTTTTCTAATTAGGCCTATCAAAGAGATCCTTTAAGGTATTAGAGTTGGACATCAGTTTGATTTTTTGGAGTTTGGATTAAAATTTTGGGTATAATATATAACTACTCAAACCCAAAGTCCAAATAGTTTGGTTATTCAAAATTTCAGTCCCAAAATATCGTATACTCGAATTGGACGATCCAAAATTTCTTATTTGTTAATAACCTTAATTTTCATTAACAATGACCATAACCATTTTTAATTCTACTAAAAATAACATGGTCCATAGACAGAAGTACAACTTACCTTAAATTCTTTTAAAAATTGTAACATGGAGTACAAGATTACAAGCACAATTATCATAATTATTCAGCGCATCTCCAACCGTTTGCGCCACTCTAGCCCAGAATTCGTGCTAGAGTGACGCAGAATTTGAAATTCATCTCCAACAATTCGCATTACATTCTGCGCTACATATATTTTTCTTAATTTTTAATAAGTTTAATATATATAATTACAATTTAAACCTAAAAATATTACAATTTAAACTTAAAAATATTACAAAGTATTACATAAATAAAATTATTTTTAAAAAAAAAAAATCTAGCGCGGGTGAATAGTGCGACACTGTTCACAACTCTCATGTGGCGCTGAATTGTAGCGCTGCGTTGAAAGTAAAATTCATCCCCACCCTAGCGCATAGCGCAGAGTTGGAGTTGTTCTTATGCAATAATTTTAATTGCGCAGAATCTCAAACTTCATAAAATTTCATAATCTATAACAACTAAACTTTCAAGTTTTCAACAATCATGATTTTGAATTTTGAATTGAAGTTTGAGATTAGTCTTAATTCTTAATCCAAGAAAAAATTTTAATATTTGGATATATGATTGGAAGATTCGAATTATGTCAATATATCCATAAAATTGATTTTGGATTAGTCTTAATTCTTAATCCAAGAAAAAATTTAATATTTGGATATATGATTGGAAGACTCGAATTATGTCAATATATCCATAAAATTGATTTTAAATTTTGAATTCAGATAACCAAAACTCTCCGAAATTCATTGTCCACCTCTAATGTTACTCCTAATAAATAAAATATGATAAAATATATAGATACATGCCGGCTCGGTTTTATTTCTTATGTTACAAGACAAGACCTTTTGTTTTTTTAATGTCATATTTATTTTAAATACTTCAAATAAAATAAGTGTAATTTTATTAGGAGCATTTACATATTGATTCAAAAAATTAATTATATTTACAAATTAATTCACAATTTTTGCATAAAAATATTTTTTTTTTTTACAGAACCAATTTGTAACTATTGTCAATTTTATAAATTATTTTTATTTTAAAGTCTAAATAAACATCATTATTCCTTTAAAAAATTTAATGAAATGCAATTTATGAAAATGTGGTGCATTTTTCATCTAAATATTTGCACCGTCAACAGATCAAACTCGAACCTAGAGAAGATGAAGACTCCAGAGCATATATACATCAACTACATTTTTGTTTGCATATACATAGAGGTGCAGTCTAATCTTTACTTTAATTTGTTTAACGTGTAATTTATATATAGGTTTAAAAAAATTATTATATTTATAAATATTTACTGTATAGAAAAAAAATATTTTTATATAAAAAATTATGCACCTATTTGTAAATATATTAATTTTTAAAATTGTGGTGCTTCTTGTCAATGAGAGCACTAGTGGAGGCGTGTTCATTTGTGGGCAAAAGTCTAATTTTGACTCAACTTTGTCTTATGTTGTTTTTTTTTTTTTGACAAGTTATGTTGTTATTGTTTTATTTTTTCATAGGTTCGTTGATATTGATGTTCATATTGAGGTCGTAGAAGTTGTTCATAAAAATCAGCAAAGTTTAAAGACAGTATTTATCAAGTATAATATTGGATTTTTTTGTAATTTATTATTTTTACATCTGGTGTAAAATCGTTGTTGGTATAAAATAATTAACATGTATTCTCCGTTTCACTATAAAATTCTCATTCTGCCATTTTTGTTCGTTCCACAATAAATTTCTCTTATTATTTTTGACATCAGATAAAAATATTATATTCATACATTTTATTCACGTTTATCATTCATTTGATCTTAATATTCATATATTCTCTTTTTTTATCTATCACATCACCTTACTATTTTTATACTCCTCTTATTCACTAAATTTATGAGTTGTTTTCTTTTTTTGTCAGACCACAAAAATATGCACTTTTATTTTATGGACGTAGAGAGTATTTTATACTTTTCTTAATATTTGTACTAAAAAACAATGGAAAGTTTAAATCGGGATGGAGGGATTGAATATCAGTAAATTCTTTGAATATCGTTGAATTTATGATTCAACAAAAAAAGATATTTTTAAGTGATTGTACTTTGCAATAGAGAGATTGCACTATGCATGCATCAATTGCGGTGCATCATCCTATTAATAAATTAAATTAAATAATATAAAATAACAAAAATATTCTTTCAATTTAAGGTTTATGAAAGAATTTATAATTGTAAAATTAATCAAGTAACAATTTAATTTTTAATTAATAGACCTTTAAATCTTAAATAATGGATTTCATGTTTCTTTTACTTTTTTCTTCGAAGTAGAGCATTGATTTCGAACTCCAACAGTGGCGTCGAATAGGATGGTGATTGTGGTAGATGGCTTTACAATGGGCGGCGACAGATGGTCGATGGCAGCAGTGCATTTCCTTGTTGCAATAAGCGGCAGACATGACTTCAAAGTTTGATTTCTCCGGCGATATGCACAGTGGTGGTTTCCATAGTGTGCAACGGCTATGATGGTGTGTGTGAGTGATTGTAGATTTTTTGGCGTGGTGGTGAGAGCTTTGGTTTTTGGAATTGGGTTTGTTAAGTGTAAATATAAGCTGAGTTTGAGTACTGAAGATCAGTCAGGAATCCTGATCCTGAGTATTGGATCCAGAGGAATATTCCTGAGGAAAGCATCCTGAGTCTGAGCAAATACTTGATCCTGAGTCAGAAGTATTCTGATCCTGACACTCATCCTGAATGTCATCCTGAGTGGTCAGATCAGTGAAGACACTGGAGACTCAGTAGAACTGAAGGCGAATCCTGAGAGATCATCCTGAGCTGAAAATCACCTACTCCCTGAGTCACTCAGCATGAAGGCGATCCTGAGCTGACAGTTATAAAACAGAGCATGGCAAAGGCGACTTCACTAGAGTGATAAAGTCGGTTATTTGGGCAGCTGACGGAGCATTCTCATTGGACGCCGGAACAATTATTCAAGGCGGTTATAACCATACGAATCTCGTTGATTGGTTAAGAGCTCAAAGGCAGTTAAGGGTCTGATCTATAAATACGTATTCATTCCAAGATTTACATGAGACTGTGTAATTCACTCGATACTTAGAGAGAGATTAGAGTGAGAAAGCTTTGTACTCTGTAAACATGATTCCGTTGATTAGTGAAGTGAGTCAACCTCATCTGTGGACGTAGATCAATTGATTGAACCACGTAAATTGCTTTGTTCTTTTGATTTTCATTTTATTTCTGTTGAGTGTGTTCATCCGGCAAGTTCTTCCAATTGTTCTGATTACTTGAAGTCTTATTGAGCTCGATTCAGTTCCGATCATATTTTACAACAGGGTTGGTGGGAATCGATGATGGACGGTGGTTGTTGATTTTAGATGGGTAGCCATGGCTGGTGTAGCAGTGGGCTGCCATGACTCTAATATAAAAAAGGCCACAAAATAAGAAAACGAAAAAAGATATGGAATTAAAAAGATCAAATTTAAAATATTTTTAAATGTATAGGACTAAAATCAAAATGGATAATCAACCAAAATTAAAATTAAATTGGTGTCAAGTTATAGGACATACAAAATTTTAATCCTTTTTTAAAATTAATTGTACAAAAATAAAAGTGAAATAATTGAGAAAAAAAATTAAGGGTAATTGAGTAGTTTTTTTATATATTTTTAAAAAAAATTAATTAATTAATTTATGACAGAACTATATTGGTTTGAGCAAAGTTATACTACCTCTCCGTCCCTCAAAAGTTTACGGTACTTTCAGGGGGCACGACTTTTAAGGAAGAGTGTAATGAGTAGAATGTGTATGGTGGAGATTGCGAGTTAAAAATTTTAAAGGTGGAGATTTAAAAGAATATTTCTATTTTGAGAGTATGCAAACTTTTGTTGGACAAACTAAAAAGAAAAGTATGCAAATTTTTGTGGAACGGAGGTAATATGATATTTTATTGGTTCATTAACGTAAAAAAGGGCGAAATCTCTTTTTGACCATAAAAAACCCTAATAATAAGTAACCATACTAAGGTTTCAATTGGTAGACACAATAATAATTTCTTGAAGAGTATACTAAATTAGTACTTCCTCTCACGGAAAAATGGAAAACTTGTTTGATACGGCTTAAAATAACACGATATTAAATTTGAAAAAGTTACAGGATATATAAGTAATTGCATACTTTTTTTTCTTTTCTTTTTTTGAGAATGTCACTCACCGAAATGAGTGTTGTGCTCCTTGAAATCTTCAAGCACCGCCAACCATTCCTTTGACAGGCGGAGTTTCTTTTTCCTCGCCGATCGACATGCTTCCTCCATCTCCAGCGAAGTCGAGTCTGTTGTTAGAAAAATTTTTTTTTTTTTGATCGGTAAATGTTAGTTGTTAGTAGTTAAGTTAGTTCACCAAGTCTCCTTACACCCCATATCTCCAAGTCCAACCTTATATCTCCCATCTCCCAATTCGTTCCCAGAGGGAATCGAACCCGGGTCACTCACTCAAGTGAGGAGCCCGATGGCCAGGTGAATATATGTATAATACAATAAACATCCTAGATGCGGAAATTCTAAGACAACATTATGCTCAATCATCAAGGATTAATGGATTTAGTGAAATACCTGGATCCATAGCAAGAATTTGTGTAGAGAAAGCCACAACAATAAAGTACGATCCTGTGGGGTGGTTTTATGACCTTCCTCAACTAAATCTCTGTATGGGTCATTCGTTTTCTGTCTTGATGGGGAGAGCAGTAAACTGTATGTGATTTAGTATATTGGGGGTCATAACCAAGATGTTCTTTATATAGTACTCAATTAGGGTTCCCATAATCCCCATAATTGAGCCCTATTAGGTATCTACTCATAATTCCATATCAATTTCAATAGTCGTTAGACTCACCATAATTGGATCACTCAATTAAGCCTAATTATAATTATAAATGGCTAATATAATTGCATAAAATATGTGGCCCATATATAGGAAATAATAATTTCCTAACAATCTCCCACTTGGGCTACATATTAACCTTAAGCAATTATATTTCCTTATGTGCACAACTTTACGCCATTCTTTCTTTGACTATTGCCTTACAATCTCGTCCATCTCATACACTAGAAATGAAACTATCACAATTTTCATCACATCATATATTGTGACTAAACCACGATAATCACCATACTAGTACACTCAGTGACATAGATCAAATATGGTGAGCAACATGGAAATTTCATGCAATGTGATCTAAATCATGTCTATTTCCAACTGACCCAACTTTAGCTTTTACTGAGATCAACATATGCAATGTAAAACATCACATACTAACACATAATGAGTTCAGAAATAATCATAACCATCAACTTTTATTCTACAGAAATAAAAAAAAGTTAAAAAAACCGAAGTAAATACATAGAACATTAACTCCCACTAAACTAAGGTAAAGTTTTGAATAACACCCATATGAGCAGCTCGTGAAACAGTTTTGGTGTTACTGCCTTAGTTAAGGGATCCGCTAGCATAGAATCCGTCCTAATATGTTCTATGGAAATTTGTTTATTCTGAACTCTTTCCTTAACAACAAGAAACTTGATTTCGATGAACTTTGACTTTACAGAGCTCCTGTTGTTATTCGAGTAAAGAACGGCTGAGCTATTGTCACAACAAATCCTTAGCGGCCGTTCAATGCCGTCAACCACACGCAACCTAGTGACAAAATTTCGCAGCCATATTCCATGGTTGGATGTCTCATAGTAAGCAATGAACTCCGCAGCCATGGTGGATGAGGCTATGAGTGTCTGCTTAACAGACTTCCATGAGATAGCTCCACCGGCCAATGTAAAGACATATCCAGATGTGGAACGCTTGCTATCTTGACATCCAGCAAAATCGGAGTCAGAATACCCCATGATCAAAATCAAATGCACGAGCAAGTCGTCAGACAGCTCTAACTTTAGTGCTTTCAGTTTTGATGTTAGATGAAACATCTCCATAATGTACTCCCTTATGTTCCCTTTGCCCTTATACTTCATGGAAACGAGTGACGCCAAAAGGCTACTCGCCTCTGACTTTTCATTTTTATGAAAG
>JAPKLY010000271.1:289970-303362 GCA_026898435.1 Prunella vulgaris
TAAAAAATAAATTAAGTAACACATATTTATTTTTGCAAAAATACATACTTTCCTTATAGTTACATGAAAAGTACAAAAAATTAATTTTTTAAGAATTAGTAACACGCATTTGCCCAAATTGCAACATACCTGGGAGCGAAAAAATCTAGAATTACAAGTTGCGTGAATTTTGAAAAAGAAAATGTCCAAATTCGACCCGATTTAGACCCGTGAATTTTTTAAAAATAAATATTTCTATGGTAGAAATTTCTACACAAGTGTTGCTCTTATAAAATAGTTGATTATTTAATAAGAAAATTATTAGAATAAAAACTAAAATAAATTCTAATGTCTCCTGTTCGTTCTCTCTCCGAAAATACATGTATAGCTCCTCTGCCAAATCTCAAGTAAGTGGGCCAAAAAAAAATTAGGTTGTGGGCCTGGTAAATTAAAAGGATTGGGCCCAAAATGAATTACCAGCAAAGAGGAATTGGATTTCAGTGGTGGCGTGAGTGAGCGGTTGTCATCGAATGAGGAACAGAGGTTGCAGCGGTTTTAATGGCGGAATCTTCGAATTCAGTGAAGAATCTGGTTGCAGAGGTGAGTTCCGGCAGTGCATCGAGGGCGGACGTTTTTTCAGACAGATTCCGGCGCGGCGGGTTGTGCTTCGGGCAGAGCTGCGACGGAGATGGCTTGTGTTGCATCGGTGAGAGATGAAGGAGTCGGCCATGGATTCGAAAATGGAGGTGATGGCAGTTTTCAGAGCATAGGTGCAGCAGTGGGTATTGTTGTAGGCTAGTTGAGCGACGGCAGGTTCGCTCGGTGGTTGGAATCGAGAACGACGGCGGATGAGAGCTGCTTTTGGCGTGTGCAGAGACATAATGGTAGTGGAGAGGTTTCCGGCTGTGAGCGAGTAAGCGAAGGACGTTTCCAGTAAAGTGGTTGTGTCGTGTGTGGCCTCATTGTGGCAAAAGTCTGTTTTCAATTTCATTGATCAAACAAAAGAGGTTGACTATTCCACGTGGACTTTCTTCTTTTTTTCGATTGGCTCATGTAAAATATAGGCGTAAACTGCTTCAATAATCTCAATTTACCTACAAAAATAGCAAATAATACCCATCTTGACAATTAAGTTCAAATTAATCAAATTAGGCATAAAAATACAAGAAATCTTAATAAAATTAGCAATTTAAACATACGAATTTTGAGTAATTTTCACACCAATCATGAAGCTAGAACCCCAACTCTCTCTTTGAGATGTAATTTGGCTTGAGGCTCTGTTTGAGATGAAATTTGGCTTGTGTGATTCAATTTTTGGTGTAATTGTGGGCAAATTTTGGTGTAATTGTGGACAAATTTTTAGTGTATTTGTGGTCAGTTTTGGTGTAGTTGTGATTGTGCAAAGTGTATTTTTCATCTTTGCAAAGATTATCTAACGATTATGCAAAGTGTATTCTCGCTTTTATGCAAATTGAATTAAATTAAAAATGAATGGGTTTGAATTTTATAAGAATAAATCTTGTGCAAAATTGAAAATTGGAAATTAATAATTTGTGCAATCTAATTTTGGTTAATGTACAAATGACTTTCTGCCTGTTATGCAAATATTTTTTTACCTATTGTGCAAATAATTTATTGCGCGTGCAAACGATTTTGTGCGTGTATGCAGATGAAGCTATTTGTAAGTTTAACTTTTTGGCAAATCTATTTTAAAGTTATCCTTAGATAATGAACCTATCTATAAATCTTTAATTTAATAATGTTAACTATAGTTCACAGTTTTACAGAAACATTAATTGAATAAAATTTTAATTAAATTCAGTTCAATAAAAATTTACACATCATTAATTTAATAAACCTTAATTAATTGACAAGTTGGAACAAATTTAATAAACTTCAACTAATTTAATAAATTTAAATTAATTCACCACAACATTAATTTAATTAGGGCTTGATTTTATTTTATTTTAATTATGGGTGGAGCAATGCATGTTTATTTGTATAAATTTTTATAATATTAATATATTATATTTTAAAATTCATTTCATTCACTTTTTTTATTTGTTCAATTCTAATGGTCCAAAATCGAGCGGAACAGACTAATTTTTTAAAATGTTAGAAATAAGAATCGAACTGAAAATTTAAAAAATGAACCAAATGAACTGAATTCTATCGATTCAATTATGTTTTATGAATACCCCTACCATATGGATTGATCAATTCCATCTAAGTTGTGAATATTGTACTTATTTATAAGTAAACAATATTGTGACCATAATAATTCTGTATCACCAACCTGCTTCGGATCTAGTCCTATTAATAACCTTGCTAGATATTCTTGTAAACGGACTCATCCATCCTTTACAGACACACAATTCGAAATAATATTAAATATAGATACATTAGTTGATGTAAATATGGAATTCAAAGTTTTCGAATTGTAGTTTGCTAAGGTCACTTCATCGTTTGTCCAATCCAACTCCTTCTTTACTCGAGCCTCATTATCATCGTCGGCTGGACTTAATGATTGTGACCAACCATATAAAATACTCCTCCATGCCCTTTCGATAAGAGACTTAATATACATGTGTATCTTTGATTTCTAGTATGCATAATTGGTATAATCTAAGATCAGAGGTTTGAGTGTGGAGGGTTAAAGGATACTCCATTACAAACAAAAATACACACTGACTCAGGTTTTCTAACTAAGTGTGTATAGTTTTGACTTTATGACCACTTGTCGGGAGCATGTGTACGTGTTTTTTGAAAAGTATTGTTTAAATTTTTATAACATAAAAGACAACATACACATCAAAAGACTTAAACACAAGTTTGCAAAGTGATATGAAATTTTTCATAGATTATACAATGTATAATATATGGTGCCTCATGGAGAAAAGTTCAATACAATTGCAATAATGACTCAAACACAAGGTTTACACAAGAAATAAAAAATCAAGGTCACGTAAGACCAAAACAGGATCCAACAAAAGGGGCCCAAAAAGACCTAACTAGTAGATCAAAACAATGTTAGAAGATCTACGTTTAACCAAACAGAATGTTAATCCAAAATAATGATGTTGAATTAAATATCTAGACACTTATCCCAACATCAGGTGGAAGATAATAAATGTCTCGTTACTAAGTACGCAAAGTACTCGATAGTGTTCTGGTACTTTGCTCCACATTTTGAAGTGTCTGATGCTCGTCTCTCTTTATAGATAGGGATGACAAAACGATCCGCCCCGTAGCCGCCCTGCCCTGACCCGCTCCGTTTGGGTCAGCCTCACCCCGCCCAACCTCACGCATGTGGCAGGGCAGACATGAATTCACACTTTTACTGCCCCACCCCGCACTGCCAAATAATTTATACTAAATAATATATAATATTTTATAATATATATACACTATATTTTATATAAAATAAATATAATATATAACTTTTTATAATATATCAAATAATATAAAATTATATCTTTATTTATAGTACAAAACTAATATAATCTAAAATTATATATCAAATATTCTAATTTATAATTCAATCACTAAAACCAATATTCTATTTATTACAACCAACATGGTTTATTATTTATGTTAGATGTGATTTGATAGATATATCCAATATATATATATATATATATATATATATATGTGTGTGTGTGTGTGTGTGTGTGTGTTTATATTAAATTTTAGTATGGGACAGGGCGGGGCAGGCATGAAGCACAATATTCTGCAACACAGCAGGGTATGGGGCAAGGCGGGGCGGGGCATAGGCAGGCATGTGTATTTAGATACCCGCCCTACCCTACCCCATTGTCATCCCTATTTATAGATGTGAATGCAACATATCCACTCCTCTAGAGACCAAGAAATGCGCCTCTAAATAACTTCTCATAACTTCTCTCCATGGTAGTAACTTCCATGTTAGTGGCTTATTGATCTACTTAAGTTGCAACCGTTTAACATGGATAAAGCTTCTCGATCACCTTCCATCTTCAACTTGCTTACCTAGACAATTAAAACAACATCAAATAATTATTGATTAAGTTAGTCGAATGGAGAAATTCTGAGTTCCATAAATATTGGGAATACAAGTCACAATATTTTGTCGACATCAACATAAATAATTTCTCATAGTTGAAAATCAAAATCCTGTACATTTAAAAGAAAATGTGATAAAAGAAAAGTTAGTCAGTTGAGTGTCTGACAAGCTAATTTTAGGAGTATAATAGAATAAAAAATTAAAAAAAATCTAAAAGTTTTATACTTACGTTTTAAATCAAGTGATATTTTCCCTACTCATAAAGGTAGAGAAGTTATTTAAACCATTTTAAATATACTTGTATTTTTTATATATAGTATCCGACTCAAACACCGACAAATCTAGAGGACCTATAACATTGTCCACTAATGGGGATCAATTTTAGGTCAAAATAAAACTCTATATAAACCGATCCATCTAAAAAAATTATCATACTTCATAGGTTTCGAACGTGAGATGTAGACTTCCTCACTACTAGCCACCCGCTAGGGGTTTAATATACTTGTGTTCTTTATGACTTTATATTCATCAGTGTTATTACTTCTTTTATTATTCTTGAAAATGTTCCATTGTTTAAATCACAGATGTTGCATAAATTGGTGTGCAATTCACTTAATACTTTTCACTTGATAGTAGTCAGTGATAAGTATTTTTAGTAGTCAATATGATTGTAATCACTCAAAAGCTTATTATTTTCGTGCTAATGTGAGTTAAACATTTGAAACTAGCATTGTAAGTAAATTTAATTTGCACCTAATTAAATGAAACATGTACAAATAAATAAATAAATCTTGTTATTTTAATTTTAGAAATTTAATTAAATTAATTCTCCAAATAAATAGTTAAAATAGGTATTTAATACACACAATATAAGTCCGTCAAATTACACGAATGGTATGATACTCGTACATGCTGACAAATACAGTTGAAATTTCTTTATTTATCAAGATTATATAATATCTTGTAAATAAAGAAAAAGTCAAACAAACCAATATAAAAATGGGATAATTGGCTGATCATGCAATCAAATCAGCATCAGCCAATTAGAGCACGCCATTTGTTAGCCCAAGGAAGGAAAATCTTCATTCCATTACCCTATAAATAGGGGCCTTCATTCATTCATTCATTCATTCAAGACACATTCAGAGTGATTCAGAAGCATCCAATAAGCACTCCTGGCACGAGCAAGTTTGGAGCTAAGATGAACCTAACAATCTCCTGCAACCAGACTTGAAGATTCAAATATTCAAAGGTCATCTTTGAAGCATTCTTCAACAAATCAAGAGGTGTTCTTCATCAAAGAAGCAGAAACAGTATTTGATCCAGTAGCAAGGGGTTAAAGGGATCAAGAGTTTCCCTTTGAAGGAGCTCTTGAAGGTTTGAAGATTCAAAGGCCGTCTTCAAAGCGTTCTTCGCGAAAGTTCATCATAAAAAAAGTTCAATCTGAGATCAAGATCCAGAATCCCTCCAATTCGTGTTTGTCTTCTCAAATCATACTTGAAGATTCAAAGGACGTCTTCATCAAGTTCAAAGGCGTTCTTCAAGGATATCTCCAAGAATAACATTTAATCCAAAATAAGGCATTTGCCCTTGGATTAATGTTATAAACTCCAAATCCACCTCAAACAAGATCAAAGTGAGGATTTCATCTGCAAATCAAGGCAAGTCAATTCTTTAATGAAAATTATAATAAGTTATTTTTTCATTCTACTTTTGAGTATATTAGATGAATAGTTATCTCCATAATGATTACTATTGTGCTCTAAATTTGGAAACATGTGAATGATACATAAGAATAATTGAAGAGAATAGAATGATTATAAAATGAGATAAGAGTAATCAAGTGAGGATATTGATTACATTATTCAGGAAGGAAAATTATGTTATGAATAATCTTATATTTTCATCAACCACTATTATTACCATATATTTATCTTTATTTTCCATTACTATTGAATTTTTTTAAACTAAGAGTCACCTTAAAATTTAAATGTATCATACTCTTACACATATCACTCTTTAAGCTACCCATTTGAGAGTAATACAATTGTCAAAGGAATATAATGTTTAGTAAATATTTTGATGTGATGAAAAAAAAAGGCAGAGAAAAATGAGTATGTCTCATGTGCACTAGGGTGTATGCCTGGGACGGAATTTTTTAATCAATCGCGGGTCATCACATCCCAACACTATTCTTCTTCTTCTTCTTTTTCTACCAGTCACCATGCATCCTCAATTAAAGTCAACCACCATTCGAATCATCATTGTTGTACATTGCCCCATTGTAGCTCCAATTAAATTCAGTGATTTATGCACTGGAGAGCTAGAGAATTATCGGCCGGTGAAGCTTTCATAGTGTCGATGTCATTGTGGTTAGTAGCAGATGATTATATTGGGCAAATGATTTGAGGAGCTCATGGACATTGTATTCGAAGATGAAAGAGATGGGGTGCTTGCCAAACACGCAGACGTGTATGTTTATGATGTGGTTGATAAGGAGGCAAGAGTATGTGTATATTTCCCTTGAGTTGTGGAATGATATGATTGATAAAGGGTTTAGATCGTATATTTTGATTTTAGATGTGCTATTTCATTTGCTTTGTGACATGGTGAAATTAGAAGATGTAGAGAGGTGTTTCTTGTAAATGGTGGAGAAAGGGCAGAAGCGTAGCCAATTGTCTTTTAGGAGGATCAAAGTGATTTTGGAATTGGCATAAGAACAATAATTTTGAGCTCCATTTTTTATAATTCCCAAAGAATAAATTTTAAATACCAGAAGAGCAACTGAACAATACCCCAAGAACAACTCACAATACCTCAAGCACAAATCCAAGTAAATACCCCAAGAACAACTCACAATACCCTTAGAATAAGTCTAAGTAAATACCCCAAAAACAACTCACTAATACCCCAAGAACAACTCATAATACCCCACGACTAACTTACAATACTCTAAGATCATCTCACAATACCCGAAGAACAAGTGTATATGAATTTGAAATTGATAACCCTCAATTTGAAATTGCAATTCAAATCACATAATACAGTAGCAAAAATGTATTTTTTTCACAATTTTAGACCTTTTGGCAATCTAACTTGCATTGTTTTGGTGTCAGCTCCAATTATCAGAAATTTATGTCATCCGGATTGCGTCCTTTTGCAAAAACGTATATTAAGGATCTAATATATAGTTTCACATTTTAAAGAATGTAACAAATATAGTTATGATTAACTCTACCCGCAATTAATTATTGCAATGGTGTTAAGACTATTGATAGTGAAAAGAGAGCCTCAAGTCCATAAGTCACAAGTCAACCAAATAAGTGAACTGATTTAGAGCTCATTTATAATATAACCTCCTTTTGTGTCTGTCTATGCTCATCAACTCTATGTATTAACACTAGTCCAGTGTGATCTCCATTCAAGAGAGCGAGCAATAGATGGAATTGGATTACATATTTCCATTTCTAATGGCTTCTGGAAAGTTCATGTTTTGGAGATTTGAACAATTAAACAATACCCTAAGAACAATTAACACAATACCTAAGAACAATTAACAATACCCCAAGAACAAATCACTAATACCTCAATTGTAAAAAATAAAAAAAAACACACACATAGTGCAGTGTGTAGTGTGTGTTTTCAAAAATTCAAAACTAAAGTTAAAATTCAAGTGCATACCATGCACTTGGGTGCACCCTAGAATTTGCGGAGAAAGATAACGAGAGATAAAGATAAAGATGAGAGGTGTGGGATGAAATTGTAATAAAAATGGAAATGAATAACAAAAATTTAGATGCCAGTACAAAATGAGTAACTTATTAAAAGAAACGATCGTTTATACATGATAATTATTATAGTACAATAGATCAATTTCCTAATCAAGAGATCCACCAAAAGAGACAAAAACTACTCCAAATCAATCGAAAGGACATGGAGTGTATACAACAGAGACAAACACTAACAATTTTTAAAGTCCTACGACAAATAAACCACTCCACACTAAAGTGATTTTCACCATCTACACCAAACAACATCTATCTCGTTCCATCCCGCACGTCAATAGGAAATCCTGAAAGAACCCAAATCATCTGTCACACTACTAGATTTGAAACTCAAGCACGACATCAAAATAAAACAGAAGCCCATTACAGGGAAGACAACACACCATGATGTGTACATTCTCACAACTAACAGGTAGAGGAGATGGAAAAACTAAAATTAGAAAAAAAAGGGAGAAACTACTGTAGAACACAAGAAAATAAAACAAAAAAATAAAAACAACAAAAGAGATTTAACAAGTCATCCTACCAATCGGACAACATAATCACGACACCGTTGGAGAGGATGAGCCCGTTAATCTATAGAAACAACACAACCCACAAATGGGCGGCTCTACACCAGATCCTTCAGGGCGGCGGCGACCTACAACTCATGGGTGCTTCCGCGCTGACACCGACGGTGGTCGGAGAAAGCAACTCACCCATAAATCTGATCTAAATAGTAGAAAGAATCTGCAATTGGTCAGTCAGTGATAGACTTGAGGAGGAGGAGGCGACAACGACTAGAGGTTTTTTTTTTTTTTTCCATGAGACATTTTAGAGAGAGAAAGGAAACTAAGAACAACTTTTTTAATCAATATAATTTGTAATATATATTGGTTTTTGATTGTTTGATGCCCTGCAGTCTTCGAACTAGTGTGAACTTGTCGCCCTTATAAATTGTGTATAATATTGAAAGTACAATTTACAGGAATTTGAATCTTGTCTATTTTTTTGTGAATTTTTTTTTTGTAAAATTAAAACAAATAGACACATTCCATAATTATCATAAATTCCACAAATTTAGGGGGCACTTGTTTCAAATTCCTCAATGGTAATGGGAATGAAATTTTATTTTTCTTCTTTACCCTTACATATGTTCAATAAGAGTTTATGTTCATGGTGATTACATCATTAATATTGTGCTCTAACTGACAATGGGAAAAAATATCCACTTTTATAAAAAAAAATTAATTTTACCCATTTATAATAAAATATTTTATACACACTTTATTACCCACCTTATAGTCAACCCACTATCTCATCACATCATGTCAATATTCCATATTCTCTCTCCAACTATACTTTTCAGATTTTTATTTCACTCCACCAATCTCAACAACCATATTTATTGTCACATCAACTTTTTTTCCTTCATTTCATCCGTTCACATCTCCTTCTCTTATTTTTCTCTTATTTTTTTTCTCATATTCTTCCATTTACAAAACATTATCAACAAGCAAAATATTGAGTTAGAGGTAAGTCTTTCAATTTAAATTGTCTTTTATTTTTAGGGATTATACTAGAAAATAGATAATCAGATTATTAGGATTTATTTTACTAGAATGAATAAAATGACTTTTCTTTTACTACTACTTGCAATTTTTGTTCATTTGTTTGTAATAACTATGTGGTCATTGATAATTTTAATAAATTATTTTTAGTTGGTAAGTTTCTACAAATTTTTTTAAAAAAAAAATCTACACATTTTAATTATTAAAATAAGGAAAATATCTAATTTTAAAATAAAAAGAAACTCCTAAAACTAATAAATTATCTAAAAAAATAAAAATTATAGTGAACAAAGCAACAAGTAATATATAAATTAACTAATGTATTTTTAAGTAAAATTATTAAGAACTGTAACTTAATATTAATAATAAATTAGAGTTGAACTTAATAATAATAATATTTAAAAAAAATTATTTAAATTTAGATGGTTATTTAATGAACTCTTTGAGTAATTGTAGGTGGATGAGAATTCAAGATTTTTGATGGTTTATCATGGAGGTTATTGGGAAGGTTTGAATTATACAAATGGAGAAACATCCCACATTCTAGTCTCGGTAGATCCACCACTTACATATGCTAGCTTGTTGGAAAGTATACATTGTGTAGTGGAAGCGAATATGTGTGAACGGGGCTATCAGGTACAAGCCCTTTGTGAATACAAGGGCAACATTATAAAGTGGAAGTTAAATACAAACAATGATGTTGCACAGTTTTTGAGCAAGTACAAGGATCAAGAGCTCGTTGTATATGTGTCACTGAAAAAAATTCGGCACAATGGTGGTTGTAATATTACATATGCAGGACGGGCACAAACTTTTGAGCATGTCCCCCGCCAGAATACTCATGTACACGTAGGTGATGCTGGTCCTAGTATAATGTCTCGCACTTACGCTCCTGTTAGTCCAACCTTTGATGTTGAGGATTCATATAACAGCTCTACTTCTGAGGATGAGGATGAACCATTACATGAGCAGGCATACAAGGAATATCGATTTTATGAACAGACACACCTAAGTGCATGGCGCATTCCAGAGCTTCCTTCATCAAGCCCTGATCACCCGACACAACATATTACTCCAGACTCTTCTGTTGGTTCGTTAAGCTTGAACAACACCTTTTCGAGTAAGAATGAGATGGTAGAAGTCATTTCGCAATATCATTTAGCAAATATGGTAGAGTTTTGGGTCAGCCGAGCAGACAAGGGCAGATGGTACTTGAAGTGTAAACACTCGGAGTGCGAATTTAATTTTCATGCAACAACTAAACATGATATTTGGCGAGTCGTAAAATTAACTTTGCCACATACATGAGTCCTTGATCCAGATACAAAAACTCCCAAGTCAATGAAATTAAAATTTCTTGGAAAGTTATTTGCCAAGAAATATGCGGGGACAACTTTGAGGTTACCCCAGCAGTGATACAGAATGAAGTGCAAAAAGATTATGGACTAACACTCAATTACTATCATGCATGACTTACCAAATTACATGCTCTATCTATCTTATACGGAGACGGTGCATCAGCATTTAGTAAGTTGCCTGGATATCTCTGACACTTGAAGAAGACTAATTTTGGGTCACATACTAATTTACTTGTAGATGATAATAATGTATTTAAATATGCTTTTTTGCACTGGGAGCATCCATTACTGGGTTTCTTCGATATGGAAGGCCAGTTATTGTGATTCATGGGACCCATTTGAAGGGTCAATACTGTGGGGTTCTTTTTGTAGATGTTACTCAAGATGCTAATGGACATATCTTTCCTTTGGCCACTGGTGTTGGTGATGTTGAGTGCACTGAATCATGGACATGGTTTCTCAGTAACTTACGAGAAGCTTATAAGTGTCCACAAGAATTATTGTTTGTTTCCAATCAACACATGAGTATCATGCGTTTTATTCAAGATGTGTATCCTAAGGCGAAACATGGTTTATGCTACCATCATCTACAACAGAAGATTGTTGCTTTCGGGCAACATCTAGTTAAAAAGTTTTACGATGCTGCATATACATATCAGATGTCACAATTCCTCAGGTATATCTTTTGTCCATGAATACATACATATTGATATATGCATTATTGTGTAATTAAAAAAAATTCTTTCTACTTGCATGGAGTCATTAAAGCGTATGGATGAGACTGGACGGTTGATGCACAAACTCAATACTCTTGAACCAGAAAAATGGGCCCGTGTATGTTGTAAGGTAAAACGTTATGAATTTATGACCTCTAATGCTGCTGAGAGTTGGAACAAGAAGTTAATTTGGAGTCGAAAGCTCCCGATTGTTGCTATGCTTGAATCTGCGAGATTAATTCTCGAGGAATGGTTCACTACTCGATATAAAGAAACAACTGACCATAAGCAGATTCTTTGTAAAGAAGTAGGAAAAAATGGTTGAAGTCAAAAAATGGTTGAAGTCAGAAGGCTAGCAAGCAACTTGGTTGTTACAAACTTGGGTAGCTACAAATTCAAGGTTTTGGTTGTTTCAGAGTTCTTTGTTGTGGATTTAAGGCTTAAAACATGTGATTGTGGGGAATTTGATCTCTCGTTGATGCCTTGTGTTCACGCTGTTGCATCTATTAGGTACTTATGTTTATGCTATGTGTGTTGTTAATTAATGTGCTTTATATCATTTTATACAATTTTGTATAATGTCTTTTATTTTGCAGGTATGCTAATTACGTGGTCAGCGATTTTGTTAGATCTTATTTTCATGCAGATACTGTTAGAAAGATGTGGGAAGGTATTGTTGAGCCTGTACCTCACCCAGACCATTGGGTCATTCCAGAATGAGTCGAGTCGATTAGATGTTATCCCCCTACTCAACCTAGACAAGCTGGTCGGCCACGAAAAAGTAGACGACAATCAGGATTAGAATCATCTATCTCTACACGTAAATTGCACGTCTGTTCTTCATGCCAACAATCGGGCCACAATCGAGCTAATTGTACCCAACCTATCATCACCTTCAGCCAAGAACCTAGTGGAATGCCAAGCTCTAGTAACCAACCTAAAGCTTTCAGAAAGCGTGCTAAAAAAATGTTCAATATGTGGGGAAGTTGGACATACTAGATGCAATTGCACTTCTTTGAATTTGTGAACTACTAATTTGTGTTAGTATTATTGTAAGTTATCTACTTTTTTATTGAACCATTGTATTTTTATGGAATGTTTAATTGTCATATTACGATTATCGTATTGTCCAGAAAGTGAAAAAGTGATTGAGGATTCATGGAACTCTAATTTAACATTGTTTACATGGACCGTCGATACGATAATCGTAACATACTGGAACTCATCATAAATCAAATTCATTTGGTTGGAGAAAAAGTGAATTTGGTTGGAATGCTATCAAATTAGAGTTCCCTGAATCCTCAATCAATTCCCCACTTTCTGGACTAATCTTTCTTACGGTCAAACGTTTTATAGAATTGACTTTCAAATAGGTAAATGGAACATAACCATGTACCACATCAAAAATAGTCCAGATTTCTTGTAATATGCAGTGGAATGGTAGAATATTGTCCAATGGGATATTATTACAATATTTATGCGTTTCGTTGACCGTTATCACGATTTTACAGAAGTAGATATTGTTTACATTGACCGTTGATACGATAATCGTAACTTACTGGAACACATCATAAAACAAATTCATTTGGTTGGAGAAATGATGAATTTGGTTGGAATGCTATCAAATTAGAGTTCCATGAATCATCAATTAATTCCCCACTTTCTGGACTAATCTTTCTTACGGTCAAATGTTTTATAGAATTGACTTTCAAATCGGTAAATAGAACATAACAATGCACCACATCAAAAAATAGTCCAGCTTCCTTGTAATATGTAGTGGATTGTTGGAATATTTGTTGAATGGGATGGTATTACAATATTTATGTGTTTCGTTGACCGTTATCACGATTTTACAAAAGTAAACATTGTTTACATTGACTGTCGATACGATAATCGTAACATATTGGAACACATAATAAATCAAATTCATTTGGTTGGAGAAATGGTGGATTTGGTTGGAAT